>CATIXQ010000016.1:3149793-3196250 GCA_949711755.1 Leptidea juvernica | reverse complement strand
TTATAACAGTTTCTAGCAAATTCACTTATGTGCCTATGAACATACATTAACAGTCAAGATGTTAATTTCTTTGAATTTTGCACTCAATGATTCTTTAGGACCTAGGTTATAAATAGCGCGAATAGCCCTCTTCTGCAGCAGAAATATTGTATTAAAATCGGCAGCGTTAACCCATAGCAATATACTAATATATAATAATATTATTTTCCATGCATTCTTCTTTCGTTAATGTAAACACTAAAATATTCATTTATTGCTGTGTAACGATCAAAACCTACCACGTTGCAACCAATTTAAAACCCTAATTGCCCATAATTGCTTTTCTTTTTTATTTTCGGGCATTCAGGGGTTAAAAAGGCTCAATTTATCCTCGTTAAAGGCACAAAAGTATTGCACAGTACAAAAGACGGTTTTTAATCGTGGCTCGAATTACAATGTAATCTTGAAGTAAGGGGTGCGCTTTAGCAGATGGGCCCGTATTTGTTACGATACTAAATGTTGGGCAACAGTGTTATAATAATAGTGATGTGACACTTGTATTTATATAATCGATAATTTAATAAAGTTTATTTTAAACTTCTGAGTCTGGCAGTAAATTACCGTACAATTAAGAAAAAATAATATAACATTTGATTTTAGAATCAGTTATTCTTATATGAATATCCATGGTGTTTCCTTATTTTCGCGCTAACCTTTAAACCTTTAAATTTTATTGTGATATTAAAAGGTAAGAAGAAGCTAATATTTTGTATGGTAAGCAGGCAGCAGCATTATATAAAGTAGGTATGAAGTTGAATTTGTAAAATTCGTCGTATGTTTTTGTACAAAGCTGTAGATACGAATGAAAGAAGCTTTGTCTGTTTGTGACAACTATGTCGGAAATATATATTCCAACAAAATAGCATATAATTAACAAATTTAAATTACTGTTATTGTTTGCGTTCGAACAATTCACAATTCTATTTATATATTGCTAGGCATTTTAGTACCTATGTCTCCATAAATTCAGGCTGTATTTTTGATCGTGTCATTTTTAGTACAAAAGAAACTGACTATATTCTTAAGATTTCTTAACTGATCTTCAAAGCCTGTCCTGTTTCTCAATTAATTAAATTTTCTTCTTTATATAAGTAGTAAGTTACTTATACTGACGAAAAAAAAACGTGATCACGAAACGAGAAATGTTAACATGTGTGTGATATTATTTAAGACACACCAGTAGGAGGCTCCTTTTAGACTATGGTTACCACAACGGCGCCTATTTATGCCGTGAAGCAGTAATGTGGAAAAATTACTGTGTTTTGGTCTGAAGGGCGCTGTAGCTAGTGATTTTACTGGGCAAATGAGACATAATATCTTACGTAGACATATAAAAGGTAACGAGTGCAATTATAGCGTCACTTAGAATTTTTGGGTTTTTCAAGAATCCTGAGCGGCGCACTTCCTTGTAAAATGCGGGGCGTATCAATTACCATCAGCTGAACGTCCTGATCATCGCATCCCTTATTTTATTAAAAAAATATATAGGTATTTGAGGGCTTCGACCATAGAACTATAACACAGGACTGTTATAGCTTATATTAAGGCTAAACAAACTTATTGCAATGATTTGATTTGATTTTAAAATATTAAATAAACTGAAGCTTTATAATATATGCAAAAGTATTAATACCGAAATATCCAAACTTAATTTCATAGCTTAACTTTTGTCAGAGTAATACGAAATAAATTAAATCTGCCATTTACACGTCAGACTCAAACATTTCACGAGCAAACAAAGTTAAATGAAGCCATGTTTGTTTGATTCGAGACCGATTGCAATTTGCGTCTTATTGTATCCTAGAGACATCATTACAGGCAGGTAAATGTGCTGTTAGATGTAACTATTTGATTATGATTTAATTACATTTAAAACTATAATTACCTATACACTTTTAATTAACAACTATCTATCAGAAATGTCAAAAACTGGTAACACTCGCAAGTCACTTAACAAAATCTACGCAAACCGTATCACGATGATAATATAAAACTGAAGTGTCTTTATGATTTTTTCTATCTCTTAAGGCCAATGTAGAAAATGGCTGAATCGGTTTTTAACCAGTAAAAGTATAGATAGGTCATGTTGTCTGTGCTCGTGGAAATTTTACTCATAACAATGTACTTATCATTGTTTTGTGATACAAATGAAATTGTAAATTAAACGCAATTACTCTAGTGTCAAATTATAACAAAAATGGAATCATTCATTTTGATCGTCAAAAGTATAATAAAAATTATCATCCCATAACTGACCGTGTTCTGGGCTTATTTTGTGAATATCTGGTAACACTAGTTTCAGCTTACAACTTTTTTTTTATCATTTACATCTGAATATAAAAATTCTTAAAAAGCAGGCTTTATTTATAAGCGGGTCTACGATGCTGTTATAATTCATCATTACATAATACCAGGTTTAAAAATAAAAAAAAAACGTGCGCACCTAAATACAAACAAAAAATCTCAATAATACTTAAATAAACATCTTCTTTTACTTCAAAAAATATGCTAAGTCAAAACTCTAATGGCCATTCCCGTTATACTATCTACAGATAGAGATAAATTACTACCTTCAACTGTCAGTAATTAGCTGTCAATAATCTGAAGCTGTCCCAATATGCCCGATAAGTCATTCTTATCGCCTTATATTGGGACGCGTGAATTGCAATTTCCATACAAACTTTTTATCGCTGGTAAGCTATACGTGGTCCCATTGACAGACAGTGTGCACGGATAAGGTGAGTTACCGTCCATAGTTTATTGGTACAGAAAAGTCAACGATAGTTACGATTTTTATCTCAAGTAAGAGATAGACTGAATATTGGGAACGGCCTTACAAATTGAGAAATCACTGGAACAACTTCAAGAATGAAAATTGAAAACCAATTTAAGTTTTAAGTTCGAAAACAATCGATACAACACCACAACCCTAGTGCCATGTCACGCATCAAGCAGGGTGCATTGAATCTGTGGTTTGATACATTTTAAGTTACTATAGCCACATTGACACTCCCTGCGAAACGTAATTTATATATTGTCCTTAACTATAGGGGAAGTATGCGTGCGCTATCTAACTTAACACAAGATAAATGATAGATCCGGTATATCGATTGTGTCAAAATATAATCAACTTTGACAACATGACTCATGGCACTTGCACGAGTTTTTGACAAGCATTCGATGCATGGAAAAAATATAAAGATGGAATAAAGTGGGTTTAAAAATGTATATACCTAATCATTATAAAAATATGGATACCAATGGTATTAAAAAATATCTATGATCAATCAGAACATCGTAATAAGTGTTTTATAAAATGCCAAAATTTTAATAATAATATTGACACACTTTTGCACAAATTATATTACCCAAAACTAAGCTTAGCGTGTATTATGGGTACAAGACAACGATATATTTAATACAATATACTTACTTAAACATACATAAATACATATAAACATCCATGACTCGGAAACAAACATCCATATTCATCATATAAATGTGCACACCTACCGGGATTCGAACCCGCGACCTCTAGCTTAGTGGTCAGGGTCACTAACCATTCGGCTATATCGGGCCTTCCATCGATGTGTTTTTCCTGAAAACATCGTGAAATCTGATGTATTTTACTTAGAGATTCGCTATTGATCTAATTAGATAAATTTAGATATAATTATATCGCTGCAAATTTTAACTAGAAATAATTCTTATATTATTCAAATAAAATTTGAAAAACAAAATTTTTTGAACGATGCGGGACTCGAACCTACGAACTCCGGCGTTCCGTGCCAACTCTAACCAACTGAGCTAACCGTTTGAGAGACGTATTGTTATAAAAAATTGCATGCTTTGTTCAACCCTCTTATATTTTTATTTTCTAGCACAGGCCATTATCTACAACCATTTCGTATTTTAGCCAAATTGTACGGTGTACAAGCCAAATAGCAGAACAACTTTCAGCACATGGAATAATAACATTATTATTAATATAAAAGAAGCTTATCTAGTTACTAATTTAATATTAATTAAATCTATTGATATCTAAAACAACTCTGTTACAAATATTATTTGTACTATAAATTAATATTCTTGTCATAATAATTATTGCTTAAATGTACGTTATTTATAATAAAATTATGTATTTAAATAACATTTACTATAGTTCTGCTATAAATCTTATTACTTAATAACGGAATTCGCAATTGTAAGCCTGGGATTTAAGATTATTTTATTGTAATAAGAATTTGTCTTTCTTTTATTACAATTGTAAAAAAAAACTTTACTAGTTTTTAGGAATAATCTTCTCTCTCGCGCCATTCGTTTTCGAAGCTGCTTACCCTATAATGACATCAAAAAATATTCGAAAGAAATTAATTTTCAGAAAACATATGCCTTTGCCTTTAATTATTAGTTACGTACATGCCTTGTATTTCATATTCCAAAGAAAATATTTACTACAAATATATATCATACTAGCTGACCCAGCAAACGTTGTATTGCCGATATTAAATTCGCGATACAAAAGTAACTGTTGATCGTAGAAGGGTGAAAATTTTAAGTTGTATGTTTTTTTTAATGCTGACTCATAATCAAATATAAACAAAAAAATTAAAAAAAAAAATTCGTGTGACTACCCTTAACATTAAGGGGGATGAAAAATAGATGTTATCCGATTCTCAGACCTACCCAATATGCACTCAAAATTGCATGAGAATAGGTCAAGCCGTTTCGAAGGAGTTAAAGTTTAACACCATGACACGAGAATTTTATATATTAGATTATGTATTATATACACAATTGTAATTTCGATACCAAATTTCTAAATCACGTCAAATTTCGATATTCGAGTTTCGATTTTAGCTTATTCGCTATCGAAAGTAACAATTAGGGCTTGGCACGCGTCATGGCTTAATACGTGCTCCCTTTTAAATTATTACCACAGTAGCAGATGATACGGATTACGTCAGTATTGGACCCTTTGTACCAAAACTAAAATGTGGGTCGATTCTAATATTGAAAGTGAACAAGCCTCGTTAAGCCGAAATTAGTTTTTCTCGCTATACTGACCCACCTATTTGTATTAAATTTTGGCACTGTTTATTTGTGAAGTTTATTAAATATAATATTAAAACTTTGTAACAGTTATTGAATGGCTGTGAAATCTACGGAGAGTTCCACTACTACTATTATTTTATATATTATTACTACTACCATAATATAATGTGTGAAAACATAAAGAATAAAGGCTAATGCATAAAATCTTAAAGTTAGCAGTAGTTGATGCAGGAGAAACTTCATGATTGTGGAATAGAAATTATACATTCATATAAGTTGCGTTTGCCAAAATTGTTTGTTTTATAATCATTTTTCACTAACCTTGAAGAGGTGACACGTACAACAGTCATAATTTCACTCAAAAGAGAATTTACTGCTGTTTTGGTTAACCTAAATCTAAAGGTAAACTCTGCATGTAGTTCACTCTTTTAATTCTTCTCACACTAGCACTGCACCGCCTGGGTGATTGTTCGGCAGTGTCACTCTCGGTACCTGTATCCCAGTCTAATAATTGAGCTAGGATTTGCATATCACTATCACTATCACTAGAACTGGAGAATATTCTATATTTCTATTTAATCTTTATATTGCCATTGCCAAATGGATTTGGCAAATGCAATATAAAGATTAAGATTGTTGCGTCTTGATCGATACGCCAACACGAGAGATATGTTATTGACATGCTCAAACTGTCATGTTCGAACAGAGGTAATCTGTAATCCATGATCCTTCCTCCCAAAGATATACCGATTTTAAAGATTACAATTTTGATCGACGGATTGTTTATTGGCACATTTAACTAAAGACTTGGATTATATTTTTGATCGAAAATCCGAAGATCAAATATTAGATTGATTATGAATTTCGGTCGTAGGTCGGCAATTGTATTTACATTTACACAGATAGTCAAGCGGCTCTGTCCGCTATAGGCTCAAACAGAACAGTCTCAAGACTTGTAGACAACTGATGGACTATACTAAATACTCTAGGAGATACAGAGTTACATTGCGATGGGTTCCAGGACATGTAGGCATCGATCATCATCGATCAATCGCTGACGAACTTGTAAGAATTGGTTCTAAAAGTACTCAATATGACCCAAAACCGTTCTGTGGTGTCCCAGGGAGTTTTGTTAAATCAACCCGAATTTCATCATGTTCACAAGAGTGTAATCAATTTTGGAGCAAAATTCTCGGCTTCTATTCCAAAACCCTAATCCAAATCTTTAACAAAAAGGCTGCACTTGAAGCACTAGGGTTAGGTAGGGAAAACATATTCATTCTAACCAGGACTCTAACCTCACCTCTCAATCTTAGGCCTCAAAGATTGCAGAGCATCTAGATTCTGCAATAGTGCACATTATAAACTCCCTTACACATCCTCTCTGGATGAAGTCGTTTTGTGTAAACGCAGCATCTCTTTAATAATAATAATAATTTCTTTATCTGTATAGAATGCAGGTACAAGTTGAACAATACTTGAAATACAATCAGCAAAATGTTATAGACACAACAGTTTTCTTATAAGAGCATGCAAACTTTATAATGAAGTTAAGGGTGAATACCACCTTGACTTATTCAAGTCGACACCATTTCAATTTATACGTCAAGTAAATAAAAACTTTTAATTTATATAAAGTATAAGTAGGTTATATAATATTATATTAAATGACCTATTTACCTAAACGACTATACACAATAAATAGTTATTATTTGTGAAAACTTGTAAATATCTTTCGGTTTTATAATAGATTAATTTTTAATATATACCTAGCTGTAAGTTTTCTATTAAAAAAAAAGTATGGTCCTAGTCTAAAATATATTCAATCCTAGTACATTCTGCCTGTTGGTATACAAAATTGAAGGAGAAACTTACAATTTATTTTAAAATAGGTACTAAGATAAATTTAAGAATGAGATCACAAAAAGTTTATTATAAAAATTTAGATCTTAAATAAGGAGAGTGTTACAATTCATCATTTAGGAAATCGGTAACAGAGTAATAACACTTTTTAAACAGCGAGGACAGGAGTTGTTTAAATTTCCTTAAGGCGACACTAAATGCCAGCGACCTTGAGCGATATAAGTTCACGGCTGCCAGCCCGCCGTCTATGTAACAAAGCCAATATTTTCAAAATTCTTGCGTGGAAAACAGTTTATAAGCTTACAATCCTCGTTATTCACTACTAATCTGAATAAATTAACCTACACAAAAAAGTACAAGCTATAAGAATTACTTTTCTGAGAGAAGTACAAAAAATACGTCACGCCATGCCAAAAAACTTGTTTAACTTCAAAGAAAAGTGGTAGTTCAAAAAGGCTCGGCAGTGTTAACTATAACCAACAGCAAGCATTAGCAACCTACAAATAAGACTTAAGGATATGTGTAACAGGATTAAGTAGTGTTCGTAGCTCGAAATGCCATACTTTCACCACAAAACTTGTCTAAAAACACCATGTTTGCGTGTTTTCTGCTTACTCTTCGCCTTTAGGGCTGATCCTTTATACTATTCGGCAATTTGTTGAATCTAATAGGTGCCAAACCAATAATGTTTTTTTTAGCAATGCAGTCTTAACAAATTAAGAGGTCAAAGACCTGTACACAATAAATTGTTATATTTTGATCTCATTACAGTGGTTCGTGTCCATGTATCATTCAATGTGAGAAATAAGTGAATATCAGCCGTAAAAAAAATTGCTATTTCTAAAATAAAAATGCTAGGAAAGTATTATGTATGTCTTGAAGATAGGGATGCAACTGCCTGAGACCTTAAGACTAAAGATGGCCCTTAAGCACCGTTGGGCTTTAAATATACACTGAGACTGGAGTCTCGTGCTAGATTTTGGCGACTCAACATATCCCGAGGATGCCTAATGTAGAGGCGAAACAAGTGTTGAATTGTTTAAAGACAAATATTGGCGGAATTAACACTAAAGAAAACTCAAATCATTTGAATAATTATGGATTTCTGCAAAGTACTTCAATATTTTTTTTAAAAAGGCTATATTTTTTGGAAAAAAAAATTGTTCAACTACTTAAGAAACGTTAGCTCACTGCAAAAGATATAATCATGAAAAGAATCAATGTTAGCAGTGAGCTATAGTTAATAGTGGCTATCACTATAGATCACATTGGTTGTAGTGAAACAGGGTTTCACCGAACTGTACTAAAGCCGCTTAACAAACCATAACCATAACTTTTTGTGAAAAGTTACAATCGTAACACAAATTAAATTAGAAAAAAAAACTTATGAACGATGCGGGACTCGAACCCGCGACCTGTCGCGTTCTGTGCGAGCGCTCTTTCCACTGAGCCAACCATTCAAGAGTTGAACAAGATATACAAAATTTATCAAGTATACGTCACTCGAACGGTTGGCTCAGTGGAAAGAGCGCTCGCACATAACGCGTGATTTCGCGGGTTCGAGTCCAGCATCGTTCATAAATTTTGTTTTCAAATTGAAACTGTGTGGTTAATCCCAGAAGTGAGGGTTATCACTTATTTAAAAAAATAACAAATTGTTTACAATCGTTACAGTTAATAATGAGTTAAAAATAAATAGATAAAAGTATTAAATAAATATTTTAAGTTAGGTATGTAGTAAACAACCTACTATAAATATAAAATACTATTTATAAGTCAAATAATAACAAAAACATTGAAATAAATAATAAAATAAGAAGTTCAATTCTAATATGATCGTCTTGCACTGATCGTAAGTTACGTTTCTTACGGGAACTTCTCATATAGTATTCGCATTGAGTTCTGATATTTTTCAGTAAATCACAGAATTTTATTTTTTTTATTTATAAGAAAATACGGGACAAGACGAGCAAAACGTTCAGCTGATGCTAATCAATACGCCATGCCCATTGCATTGCAGTGCCGCTCAGGATTCTTGAAAAGCCCAAAAATTCTGAGTGGCACTACGATTGCGTTTGTCACCCTGAGACATAAGATATTAAGTCTCATTTGCCCTCGTAATCCCTTGTAATTTCTCTAGCTACCGCACCCTTCTGACCGAAACACAGTAATTTTCACACATTACTGCTTCACGGAAGAAATAGGCGCCGTTGTGGTGCCCCCCCCGGTATCCTGTGCAAAGTAGCCGTCCACTGGTAAAACAATCCAGTCTTACAATGCAAAAGTGGTTCCTAATTCAAAACAGGTAACACCTTTCAATCAATTCAAAGCAAACAAGAAGTTACGCCTCTATGCAAATTGATTCAAATGAAGGTAACCTAACACCTTAAACGTTTCCCAATTAATGCGCTAAGTGTCCTAGCTTCATGTGATGTTTGCATGTCTTATACGTATACTAGGATTCAATTAGCAGAAATTCAGAAAATTACTAACACAGCTTCTCCGATAAAGAGGACTTACTATAGTATAGCAGATAATACATATATGGCCGTTTTCAATAACGTATCTCTAGTTTATCGGATATATTGCTATCACATATATATTGTTTAATTACATGATCTTATCTATCCATAGTTATGTCTAATATATAGTTATAGTACAATGCTATCTGTCGATAGGTTATGGAAATGTAAGTAAGCGTTAATGGATAGATTTGTCTACCTGTACTAAGTTAAACTAAGGATAGATACGTTATTGAAAACGGCCGATAGACGATAATGATGCATGGTTATTGTCTGGTTGTGCGAAGGCCACCTAAAATTGTACATTATTATATTAAAAAGGTTAAATTGTTGTGTGATTTAAAAGATATTTTTTTGTGAAAATAAGAAATGAGACGAGCAGGACCTACAGCTGATGGTAATTGATACGCCTTGCCCATTAAAATGCAGTGCTGCTCAGGATTCTTGAAAACCCAAAAATTCTGAGCGGCACTACAATTGCACTCGTCACCTTGTGACATAAGATGTGAAGTCTCATTTGCCCAGTAATTTCACTACCTACGGAGCCCTTCAGAACGAAACACAGTAATTTTTATATATTATTGCTTCACCGCAGAAATAGGCGCCGTTGTGGTACCCATAATATAGCTGGCATCCTGTGCAAAGGAGCCTCCCAATGGTATGGGCTGGAAGTTTCTTTCCAGTTCTTCTCCCCATGTCATAGCCACTTTACGAACTGATGTAGCTTCATGACCTTTGCTAAGTGTTGTTGCAATATCTTATGATATTACCACTACCTGTGGTAAATAAATATATGTATCTATCGATAACCTTGTTTCGACTCTGGTTTGTAAAGTTTATATCGTTTGTACCATTTGGGCTAGTTGGAGTAAAAATACTAACTGACACGCACAATGCCCCATTCCAGATGCGGGGCGTAAACAGCCCAGTCAAACTTACCACTAAACTTAGCTGGTACCATAGAATTTTTCGTATGTAACTAACATTATTTCTTTTAAAGCCACAAGATGGAGTGGTCCCTCAGGCAACATATACCGAGGTATACGGAAATATTAAAATCAATATTAAAAGCAAATTCGAAATATTGAAGACTTAGTTCTGCAGCATAAGCGGTTAAAAAGACAATTAACTGACATAGATACGGCGCGACTAGTATACTTTAGTTATTTCCATAGTATTATGTCCTATGGTGTATTGCTATGGGGCAACGCTGCCGATATTAATACAATATTTGTGCCGCAGAAGAGGGCTATTCGCGCTATTTATAATCTAGGTCCTAAAGAATCATTGACAGCAAAATTCAAAGAAATTAACATCTTGACGGTTGCTTCTCAATATATTCTTGATAATGTAATGTATGTTCATAGGCACATACGTGAATTTGCTAGAAACTGTCATAACCATAATGTTAACACCAGGAACAGACATAAACATATAATGCCTAATACTCGGCTAAGTCGAGTTAATAAGTCTTTTGTGGGGCGATGTATATGCTTTTACAACAATCCCAGAAAATGTTCAAAACAAAAGTGTCACGTTATTCAAAAGAATTGTCGAGGGACGTTTGTGTGGTAAAGGTTAAAACCGCCCTCAGGCTATTAAATAATAAGTTTAATTGTACAATATTACTTTGTAAACCCCGTTTTTCGATGAAAAAAAAAGCCCGCTGAGTGTGTTGCGCCCGTTCTTCTCAGGTCGGAGGCATTAATTTTGGAATGGGTGGTAGTTTTTGACTTGCAATAAGTGATGTCACATCCTATTTTGAATAAAAATATTTGAATTTGAATATACGAGGTAGGTTGGATGAAGATGGGGGAGGCATATACCCGGATGGGATGAAGATTATAATATAAGGAATAACATTAGTTTAAGGTATAATTTTTTAAGTTACTAACATAGTAAAATCAGCAATAGTCTTGAATAATCATGCTTATTATAATTATAATAATAATCATTAATTTCAGGCAAAACCAACGCATAGAAAATACCATTGAAATAATTATAACCTTATGGCTGGTAAGATTTCTCACATTTAGTTACATGGTCATTTAGCCTCTTGCTGTTAGGCAACACATGAAAACAGGCCAGCTTTATTACTTTAGATTGCGTTACAAGCTACTTCTTTCACTATATGTTTGTCACTATGTTTTAGTGTGCGTGTGTTGCTGAAAATATAGTTTGAGAGAAAATATAGTTTTTTCGATGTGTTCAAAGCTGTCACAGTCTATCTACGTGTATAAATTATCTAAGTTCTAGTTCATATTCATACCTCTAGAATCTTATGAGAATTTTGCATCTAGTTATGGACAACTTAAACCTTAACGAATAACTTCAGTTTCTTCACCTTCTAAAAGAGGCGAGAAAGTATTTTAAATGTATGGTAGGATGGAACGGAAATTGTTCAGGCTAACCCAACTCAAACTTGACCGATTTTGTTATTTATAAAAAACTAGCTGACCCGACAGACGTTGTTCTGTATATAATAAATAAAATAATGTTTTTTATGAATATGTCAATAATATATCATAACATCAAGAATTGCTTCGTAAAAAAGAACTCTGTTGTTGTAATGAAATTGTTTCACAGCATAACTGTCAAACCGTTGCGTCAATTCGACGGGGGACGCATCAAAGGAAACACAATTTATTTGTTTTTATTTAATTCCGAGCATTTTCCTATTTATACACCTTTTAAACCTTCCCTGTACTTCCACAAATAATTCAAGACCAAAATTAGCCAAATCGGTCCAGCCGTTCTCGAGTTTTAGCGATACTAACGAACAGCAATTCATTTTAATATATATATAAGATAGATAGTCAGCCCATGTCATATTATGAATTCGATCCGAATCGGAAGGAATTACGAAACAACAAATGGCGTCGCGTACCGTGGTAAAAACTTCGATCGAGTCACACTGATCTGACACTAACTGATCCACAACTGTCTCAAGTGCCTGTTATTAATTTCATAATTACAACTTTTAGGTTCAAGATTAATCTCCTGAGTTCTGTTAAAATGTTCAAAACAAAGGTGTTACGTTATTCAAAAGAATTGTTAAAAAACGTTTGTGTGGTAAAGGTTACTATAACATAAATGACTTTCTTAATGATACCACAGATTGGGAATGGAGCGACCGCCCTCAGGCTATTAAATAATAAGTTTAATTGTACAATGTTACTTTGTAAATGTTACTTTAATTGTAAAACATATTTTTGATGAAAAAAAAAGCCCGCTGAGTTTGTTGCGCCCATTCTTCTCAGGCCTGAGGCATTCACTTTGGAATGGGTGGTAGTTTTTTTTTTGACTTTCAAAAAGTGATTTCACATCCTATTTTGAATAAAAATATTTGAATTTGAATTTGAATTTGAGTGCTCAAGTGAATATAAGACAATTTGAGTTTTTTTTTTTAATATTCCTAAAATTTTTTGAAGAGGCTGAATCAAGAAAACTCACTCTCATCCATCATTGGCTTGCGTGAAATATACATGAATTTAGCAGATATATTGTATCGCTATATATACTAGCTTATTGTCTATCAATCAATCAATATGTTAACGAACAAAGGTTGGATAGAAAATATAAATAAAATTGAGGAAAATTGTGTTGAACACGAGATAAGCTTCGCGAGACTGGCAACAACTCACAATCTAATATAACTAAATTAAGGTTTCAAAATGATTCTAATATAATATAATTGATTTTCATAAAAAATATAATAGTTTCAGATGGTCGTTTTAAAATACATTGCTCATTGTAGGTATCTTCAGAAAATTTAATAATCTAAATACATTATAAAACTTTCCTGAGACATTATTATTTTTATTTATTAAAAACGACTTTACTCACGTTTTATCGGTATAGGTTCCAATTAGTTTCGGAGCATTCGTCCTTCGGAACGTTATCGCGAACCCACCACACTCACCCTGATGAAGGGCCTGCGAATGGTCCGAAACTAGTCGGTACTCAAATCAAATCTCCGACAAACCATGGTTAAAGCTGATATATTTAAAGGTTTAAAATCAAAATCAAAATCAGTTTATTCAAGTAGGTCACGGAAATGACACTTATGAATGTCAAAAAAAAAAATAAAAAAATTCTTATTGAATCTACCGCTACTTCGTAAAGGGTTGAGCTAATGAGAAGAAGTAGCAAGAAACTCATTGCCACTCTTTTATATGTTTTATAAAATGTAAAATGATGCAACAAACACACTTAAACGTTAAATAGTCAAAAAAAGTCAAAGTTTAAATATATACCAATATAATACAACGGTATAATATTTTTTAAGTTTGGTTGTTGAAATTAGCAATAGAATAAGATGGAAATAAATATATTTATTTACCATAGGGGCCCCAAGGCGTCGTAAGAGGTGACTCAGGGAATTCACCAGTAAGAAGCTCTTTTGCACAGGATGCCGGCTAGGTTATGGGTACCACAACGGCGTCTTTTCCTGCCGTGAAGCAGTAATGTGTAAACATTACTGTGTTTCGTTCTGAAGGGCGCCGTAGCTAGTGAAATTACTGGGAAAAATATCTCAAGGTGACAAGCGCAATTGTATTGCCGCTCAGAATTATTGGGTTTTAAGAGAATCCTGAGCGGCACTGCATTGTAGTGGGCAGGGCGTATCAATTACCATCAGCTGAACGTAGAGATTAAGAATTGAATAGAAATAAACATACGATAACATAACAAATTGCAGTAACGCTTAAACGTTGAAGCTTCATGAATTCGTAAAGGGGCTTTGACTTGGGGAGAAGAACTGATAAGAAACTACCAGCCCATATTTGATATCATACTTAATAATTGGTTAACCTATTTAATACATTACATAAAATTTTAGTTTGCCTGCGCAGACGCAGTCAACAACTCTATATAATGTCCTATACTTATAGTAAGCCTTCTATTTGAAAGAATCTTTAATAAATCTCTTGAATTTGTGCTCAGAGAGTCCTAGTAATAATATCTTGTATTGTAGACTTGAATACTAAGAACTATTAAGTACGCTTAACGCTATTACTCAATGAAATAATATGATTTCAAACTTTTTTCCAATAATATTTAAAATAGTGTACTCTCAATATATGCATAATAATACCTTGTTTAATTGAACATAAGAAAAACGTGAATTACAGACACACATGCAATATATTGCCAATACGATCTGCCAGGCGTTAAAATTCTTTAGAAGCCGATTTGATTCTTGTTTGTATTAGAAGACTTCAAAAAAGGAGAATATTCTCAATTTGTCGATATGTATTTATTTCATTTTATTGATAGATCGTTTCTTCTTACACCACCAGTAGGAGCTCCCACACTGCTGTTATAAAATGTTTATAAACAAATGAAAAGAAATGTTTTATTTGTTACAATTTGTTCACTAACAATTTTGTTTCCAAACATGAAAACATTTAAACAAATTGTTATGTTTTTAAGGTGATAGCCCTCAGTTTTGAGATAATTTACACAAATAAAACTGAAAACAATATTTTATGAACTTTGCGGAAATCGAACCCTCGACGTCTCGCGTTCCGTGCGAGGATCTACAGGATCTACTTTACAGTTGATAACCTGCTCAACCCCAATATTTGCATATTAGGAATTTGACTTGAGATGTCACTCTTGTAAATCTAAACAATAACATATGTTTTTAAAGTGGTAACCCTCACTTTTGGGAACTGATAACGGATCGTTAATAAAATATTGTTTTCAGTTTTATTTGTGTAATGAAAACATTTTTTAACATTGTGATCAAATGTTTGCTATAAGATTTTTCTAAACATTTTGTAAGTAATATGCAAGCACTGTATTCGTGATGACTTATAGTTAAATATAGTAGTGTAGATAAGATAATATAATTTTAGAATTACTATATTATATTATAGTGTCTATTTAGTTATGTAATTTTATTGAGGCAAAGTTCAACGACAATAATGACCGCAGCCTGCACATTTTTAATTCGTTTTTAAATTCAAATTAGATATTTTTTACTCAAAATAGGATTTAAAATCACTTATTGGATGTGATAAAATGGGTGGTAGCCCATTCGAAAATGTATAAATGTCAGGTCTAAAAACCTGGGAAGAAGAAACTCAGCGGGCTTATTTTTAATCCCTAATTGAATTACAATATTTCTATTTATTTATTTATATAAGGAACAAACAGCTTCATACAACTATCTTAATAACTTTGAGCTAATATAAACCTTTAGTTCCCTGTGTTATATACAGGTTATGGCGCATTTATATACATAAAGTTTACGTGTAAGAAGGTTAATTTTATAAAGTATATAAAATATGTATAGATACTATAATATCTTATAGGAAAGTATGTAACATATTTAAATTTATCACTTTTGTTTTTGATTTTAAGGTATCTTTTTAATTTATTTATGGAGTTACAAAATATATCAATATGATTAAAGGAGTTATTATAAAGTCGACAGGCACGTCTTATGAAACTATTGTGGGTAAAACAAGTTCTACTGATCGGAATTGAGAATAAATGTTTTTCTCTACTGTTGCGTTCACACATACGAGGTATCCTAAATGTAATCTTCTGTAATAACGCAGGGGCGTCAATAACATAACTTATGATTTTATATAATATGGTTACATCGAATTTGTCACGACGGTATGATAGAGATTCTATTTTATGTTTGTCTAATGATAATTAATGAATTCATCATGTCCAGTTCTAAATTCTAGAGCCTTAATAATCTTTTTTTGAATTCTTTCTAAACGATCAACGTGAATTTGATAAAAAGGTTTCCAAACTGCACATGCAAATTCCAAGTGGCTTCGTACAAAACTATTAAATAAAATTTTATAAGTTAAAGGATCCTTAAATGGTTTTCCAGTGCGTAAAATGAAACCAAGTTGTTTATATCCTTTATTTACGATTTTATCAATATGATAAACATATGTGAGTTTCGAGTCTAAAATTACGCCTAGATCCCTAACTTCAGTGACTCTTGTGAGTTCTTTACCACGAAGATTATAATTGTAAAATATTGGATTGCGTTTTCTTGTAAATGTAATAATATGACATTTTTCTGTATTTAAAAATAAATTAATGTTTGTGCAATTAATTTCAAAAGTATTTATATCACTTTGTAGTGCAATGCGATCTATAGTACGTATTACTTTATATATTTTGGTATCATCTGCATATAATATTGAGTTAGATTTCTTTAGAATCTCAGAAATATTGTTAATATACAAAATAAATAATAGAGGGCCCAAATGCGATCCTTGTGGAACACCAGAACTTATTGATTTAAAATCAGAAACGAAACCACTAGTTACAATAGCCTGACTCCCTTTAGTGATGTATGACTTTATCCATCTAAAAAGATCACCATGTATACCGAGTTGCCAGAGCTTCATCAATAGAGTATCATGACAAATTTTGTCAAATGCTTTGGCAAAATCGGAATATATTATGAACTATCGTACAGTAAAATTTATAATTAAAAAGCTTCAGGGCGTTCGCTCCATTTCCAGTCTATGGTATCATTAAAAATCATTTATGTTATAGTAACCTTTACCAAACATTACAAATAATCTAATTTACTACTAACGTTTTTCATCAATTCAAGTTAACCACCGAAGTTCAATCGATTCACACATTACAAGGAGATTTGTAACCACATCATCAATAAAGACAGATTATTGGATAATTTATTGAATTAGGCGTCACTTTGCGGAAATCCATAATTATACAAATGATTTAAGTTTTCTTTAGTGTTAATTCCGCCTTAATAATAAAAGAGCGGCTTCCACATCAATTGATTCAGTCTCGTGCCAGATTTTGGCGAGACAAAACGTCCTGAGGATGCCTCGTGTAGAGGCGAAACACGTGTCGAATTGTTTTTAAAAACAAATATTGGCGGAATTAACAATAAAGAAAACTTAAATCATTTGTATAGATTTTTAGATAATAAACAATGTTTTAGATTTCATAATTTTAGTTTAAATCTAATCCTTTGAGCTGTTAAGATTATTATTTAGCTCTTATGAGTATAAAACATGATATAAGATGCTTATTTCGATGGCCTCTCGAATTTAAGCTGTTAATAATTCATTACATAACGTTAAACCAATGACGAAAATGGTCAAGTAATAAAACGAAGTCCAGTCCCGAGAGAAATCTTTGCAATGTAATAAAGTGAGTGAATTTAATAATTCTCAGTATTTGCTTTAGGAAGACCCGTATATTTAATTAATCATTCAGTAAAGAGATTGAGTTGAAACTCAATTTTATAGTAATTTATTATACAAATTATTCGTAATTGTGTTTTTATGATTACAACTTCAAATAACAAAAAGGACTTTGTGTCTAGAGTGTGTTTGTTTGTTTACATTACTGTAAATATCTACCTGATGATGATATATGATCGTCTAAGCACCGATCACTTCAGAAATCATTCGTAACTAATGAAATAGCTGACAAAAAATATTACACTGTAGAAGTCACACAATGCTTTTTGCTCTTAATAGTGATTTTCATTATTATAACTAGAAATAAGGGGTTGCTTGTAATTAATTCTAGTAGGCTTCATAAGATACATAATGGCTTTAAGGGTAAATGTATACACTTCTATAATAAAGTCCCAGCCACTGTTCAGGCATTATCTATAAATAAATTTAAATGTTTTATAAAAAAAAATGGCTCTGTCGTAAATCCTATTACTCCACTGCTAAATATCTAAGTAATCGGACAGCCTGGCACTAGATTGTGATTATTTTATAGCGATAGAAATGACTATACAATATTGTATATTTTTATTGAAAAGAGCGCAAAAAAAAAGAATGCTGGGAGAGTTTCTTGCGCCGCTTCTTCTCTCTCACAGCGCCATTTGTTTCCGAAGCGGTAGTAGTATCTAGTAGTTATCAGAAATGACATCAAAAGTAATTCGAAAGGAATAAATTTTGAGAAAATAAATGCCTTTTATGCCTTTTAATGTGGTACAATAAAAAAACCAACAATAATAAAAATTACATATGAAACTGAATTCAAAATAACTCTTATTAAAATAGAGAACATTAAGCTATATGAAAAGCAATAAATCACTAGAAAAGTAAATAGATTGAAAATTCTCTCACTTTTTTCATTTCATTTCACTTGTATTAACAATCTGTTATGTTTTAAAAGTGATAAACCTCCTCACTTCTAGGATAAATACACAAATAAAATTTGAAAAACCAAATGCGGGACTCGAAACGTTCTCTAACCAACTGAGCTACCCGCTCGAGTGACGTATAGTCATAAAATCTTATGTGATTTGTTCAACTCTCAGGTTGTGGCTTCACTTGTATTAATAAAAAAAAATACTCAAATACAGGAAATGTTTGTGAATTTTATATTCGCATTAACAGAAATAATTGAAATGAAAATACATGAATTAACTTTTTACTAAATTGAGACTGACACTTAAATAGAGATTATATTGGGCCAACTAAAATGGCCACAAGCAATATTTGCAGACAAAACACAGAACTTAAACAAACATAGGGTTGGGGATTATAACGTTAGTCTAATTGACATAGATATTAGCAAAGCAGTACCCTTGTAGCGTGCTGGTGCATTTTGATTCAGGGGTTTCGGTTAATCCGATCTAAGCCTGGCTGAACAGGTCGATTTAAAAGGAATGCAAATCTAGTATGAATCAGGAATATCAATGACGTGTTACTTTATGGACGCTCAGTGTGGAGAGAAGGAACGGAATTTTCGGGAGTAAGGTGTTGAAATTTTCTAAGCGTAAACTCAATCTATATATATATAAGAGATATCCACGTATATAGTCACTCATCACGATATCTCTGGAACCATTAGAGCTAAATTTTTTTTAGACATTTGATAGGAACTTTTCGCCGAGTAGAGGTCAGCTAAGAACGGATTTTCCAAAATTCTACCCGCAAGTGTTTTTTTTTATTATGATCAGAACAACGTCTGTCGGGTCAGCTAGTAAGGTATTTATAGAAGTTGTAATTTGGTAGAAATATTTTGACTGTTTGTTCTCTAATCTCTATCTTCTAATCTCTCACTTTTGGGATTAATTAACTATACTAATTTACTTTGTACCAAAATTTATGGACGATGATGCACTCGAACCCACGTCTCTCGATTTCCATCCGAGCCCTCTTACCAACTGAGCCAACCGTCGAGTTATCCATCAATTGTAAATCTTGGTATGTCTTGTTCATCTCTCCGGTACTTTACAATTGATAATCTGCTCATTAACAGTGAAAGCTGTTTTATATGCGTTCACTGCTCATTAGGGAATTGACTTGAGATGTCGCTCTTTCAATTCTCAACTGTCTCCAAGTACCGCATAGATGGTATAAATCAAATTCGTATACAAATATTTCGATTTGTATAATAGTTTCAATCATTTTCAATTTTATTAAATAGTGTATTAGATTCTAGAATTATGGCATTGAATGTTTTATCCGTCATTTTTTCGTGTAAAAATGCATCGGAAACACGATTGTTATTGGTAATGTCAAAGTTTGATTTAACTGCTTACATTTTTTATGGAAGTGGAGGAGAAACAGTATACGGGTCATTTGATGTTAAGAAACGACCACTGCGCACATTCTTCTGTGTTCTGTTCTGTCAGCAGAGGAATTTAACCAGTGGGAGGCTCCTTTGCACAGTAAGCCGGCTAGATTATGGGTACCACAACGTCGCCTATTTCTGCCGTGAAGCAGTAATGTGTAAACATTACTGTGTTTCGGTCTGAAGGGTGCCGTAGCTAGTAAAATTACTGGGAAAATGAGACTTAACATCTTATTTCTCAAGGTGACGAGCGCAATTGTGGTGTTGCTAATAATTTTTGCGTCTTTCTAGAATTATGAGCGGCATTGCATTGTAATGGGTAGGGCGTATCAATTACCATCAGTTGAACGTCCTGCTCGTCTCATCCCTTATTTTCATAAAAAAAAATTAAAGGAGCGTAATCGGCCTTATAGGAAGGTGTATGTGCCTTGAAGGTCATGTTATGACTTTCTGGAAATACTACAAAAAACAAATTTTATTTTAATCTTATACTGGTTAGTTAGTTACATTGCATTAACGAGTGCATGGACCAGTCATTGGCACTGCTAGGAAGCAATACTTAATATAGGAAAGTGATGAACCATGACAAGGCGTGGTAGCAAAAATATTTGAAACAACGTGACGAGCCATGTTTTAAGAAAACAAAATTATAATAATTTTTTGTATTCTTTGTTCAACTCTCAGGTTGTGGCTTCATCTACAGGATTAAGGATTAAAAACACAACACATTGTTTAGATTAAGTTGTCAACTGTAAAGTAGATCCTGTAGATGAAGTCACATCCTGAGAGTTGAACAAAGGATACAAGATTTTATGACGATACGCCACTCGAACGGTTAGCTCAGTTGGCAGAGCACTGGCACGGAACCCCAGTGGTCGTGAGTTCAAGTCCCGCATCGTTCATAAAATTTTATTTGTGTATTAATCCTTGAAGTGAGGGTTATCACTTTAAAAACATTACACATTATAATGATTTTGTGATATAAAAACAACAATAAAGATCTATCCAGGACTATTTACCATACAAACTATTCAAGCAATGATATACATATAAGAGGAAAGGAATGTAGATAGAACATTAATCGGCTCTGTTTCCGCAAAGAGGATCAAACGTTAGGAACATTAGGATTGGAATCGATGAGGTCGGCAACCTAATGCTATTACAAGGTATTGAGCCTTTCTGAATAAATAAAAGAATAAGTAATGGAAAAAGATAGAGTAAAGTTAAACCTATGAGTTGTGTATCTACGAGAGTTCAGATTCTGGTTCCACGAACTATTTTCATTTTATATACATGATAGATTTTTTATGGAATAGGAGGACAAACGAGCGTAACCTGTTGTTAAGTGATCACCACCGCCCACAATCTCTTGCAACACCAGAGGAATCATAGGAGCGTTGCCGGCCTTTAAGGAAGGTGTACGCGCTTCTTTTGAAGGAACCCATGTCGTATCGTCCCGGAAACACCGCATATGGAAGTTCATTCCACAGCTTTGTGGTACGTGGAAGAAAGCTCCTTGAAAACCGCACTGTGGAGGACCGCCACACATCCAGGTGGTGAGGATGATATCCTAATTTTCAGAATAAGAATTCGGCGGCAGGAATCAGGTTAAACAGCTCTTCGGAACACTCCCCGTGATAAATGACATGACATGATCCTACTTCGTCTATTTTCAATGTTGGCGCCAATATCTTCTTGAATTTGCGTCTTTGGGAAACAATTTAAAAAATTTACAACAAGTAAATCATTACATACAGTTGCAAGGTGCAACACCAGCTTTATATAAGAATAATAATTAAGAGGTTTATTTAGTTCTAAAAGTTTACAGAAACTAACTTATAACTACTAACAATATGGACGTTAAAGATCCAAAATGGTGTCTAGTCAGCATTATGTTGAGAATTTTACTTCTCAACGCTGCATGGTAGACACCGAGACACAGACTTCGAGAATTAAATATTTATTAACTAAAATATGTATAGAACTTGGTTTGTGAATGATAGCATTCACATGCAGCATGCCAGACAATATTTAGAAAAACAAAGATATTGTAACTGTAAGTTTTTTCAACTAGTGGAGGTGAAAAAACCTCAAACTTAAGGTATTTTTCTGCGCCAAAAGCTGTCTTAAGGTGAAGAGTAAGCAGAAATCACGCAAACATGGTGTTTTTAGACAAGTTTTGAGGTGAAAGTATAGCATTTCGAGCTATGAACACTACTTAATCCTGTTACACACATCCTTGAGTCTTATTTGTAGGATGCTAATGCTTGCTGTTGGTTATAGTTAACACTGCCGCGCCTTTTTGAACTATAACTTTTCTTTGAAGTTAAACAAGTTTTTTGGTATGGCGTGACGCATTTTTTTGGTACTTCTCTCAGAAAAGTTATTCTTATAGCTTGTTCTTTTTTGTGTAGGTTCATTTATTCAGATTAGTAGTGAATAACGAGGATTGTAAGCATATAAACTGTTTTTGATTGCCGGAATGATGGCGGGCCGGCAGCCGTGAACTCATATCGCTCAAGGTCGCTGGCATTTAAGGCTGTGTCGCCTAAGCTACGACGATCGTTTATGTTTCAGTCGTCAGCTCTTGTTGTGATCCATCGATTGTGTGGATGGACAATATACAATATTATGATATAACTATAGACAAAATTAAAGGCAACAGTACAGTAGTATAGTACAAAAATGATATAAATAATACTAGTAGAATCGAATAGCTGAAGATACTAACAGTGCTTAAGACAGATAGACATATAGGCACATAGTAAATAATAATAATAATAATATTGACACACTTTTTACTCAAATTATCTTGCCCCAAGTTAAGCATATATAGCCTGTGTTATGGGTTACAAGACAATGATATATTTAATACAATATACTTACTTAAACATACATAAATTCATATAAACATACATAAATACATTTAAACATCCATGACTCGGAAACAAACATCCATATTCATCATATAAATGCTTGCACCTACCGGAATTCGAACCCGGGACCTCTAGCTTAGTAGCTAGGATCGCTAACCACTCGGCTATACAAGTCGTTGTAAATAGTTAGTAATAATAAGAATTTAATTGTAAGAGCACTATGAATGTTGTGTAAATCTGTTATTGGTACTCACATTAGTAATTTAATTTCATATAATACTCTATTATGTAATTGTTATATGTTTGTACTGTTGATGTATCGTTTAGAATAAATAAATAAATAGACATTCACCTGGCTGCTTATTTAATGCTAATTGAATTATTTGAAGCAATAAATTGGGTTAAGGAATATTTAACAGTGTAACTTTTCAGTTGGTTTTCCTAATGTGCCACATGCTTGAATGACAATAAGGGACGAGACGATAGGACATTTAGTGATGGTAATTCATATGCCCTGCCCATTACAATGCAGTGCCGCTCAGGATTCTTGAAAAACCCAAAAATTTTGACTGGCGTTGCAATTGCACATAAGATGTTAAGTCTCGTATTTCCAGTAATTTCACTAGCTACGGCACCCTTCAGACCGAAACACAATAATGCTTACACATAAATGCTTCACGGCAGAAAGAGGCGCCGTTGTGTACCCATAATCTAGCCGGCATCTTGTGCAAAGGGAGCCTCCTACTCGTAAATATATCCCATATATACATAGCAATCATATTCCTCTCATCGATCATCATCATCAATCCGAGTACCACGTAACAGTCTAAAATAAAAGTAATTTTTAAACTTAAAATTCAAAATCGATTCATGAGATACCTTCTACAACATTGAGAACTTACAAACTTTACCTATTTATCCTATTAGTATAGTTTACACTGATTTTGGACAAAGACAACAGTACGACTTAAATATCTTTATACTACTCAAGTAAGTAAATGAAAGCATGCGACACAACAGATGTGTAAACAATTCTAAATACGGTGAAAATTTGCTAAAATGATTATTGCACACTATTTAACAGATGTTACTAAGTTTGTGAGTAAATACGGAAGCAATGTTAAGTTTTAGATATAATTGCTGTTATCATGAATGAATTCCATTTCACCGATCAATATAACGTTTTCGTGAGATTCTTTTTTCATATCCTACTAATATTATAAATGTGAAAGTTTGTACGTCTGGATGTATGTTTGAACTTCTTTAACGCAAAATCTACTGAATAGATTTTGATGAAACTTTACAATAATATAGCTTACACACCAGAATAACAAATAGGCTATAATTTATAAAACTATAGTGTGAATTATAAAAAATATAAAAGAAGTGTGATTGTTACTAATGAATACAACTAGCGCCATCTCTTATCAACTAGCAAGCAAAAGATCAATACAATTTATATATGGCAAAACAACGTTTGACGGGTCAGCTAGTCGTCTATAAGTATTTTTGAAGATGCAGGATTGAGTTATGGGATACATTAGGTTAATCTAGATTATTGGTAATAATCTTGTTCTTAAATGTTCAGATGAAAAAAGAATGTCGCAACTGAGACATACAGGCATACAATTGTCGAAGCCTCGACTCCTGATGTCATACTTGACCCAGATTCTGCAAATCGAAAGGGTTGGTTTCAAAGTCTAGTGGACCGACAAAGATGTCAGTTGACCTTCCACATCATTTCACCTACATCACTATTTTCTTCTTAATAACTACTTCGTATAATAAGTAATATTTCTTATTATATTATGTTAAAATTAGGTAAGTGGTAGTAATGTACTTTTCCAGTGTGTACCCGAAAATAAAACGTGTGGAAAATATTTTAAATAGAGCATGAACCTGAATACAGCTAGTTTATATTATTTATTTTGTGTTCTTTTTTATGAAAATAAGGGACGAGACGAGTTGGACGTTCAGCTGATGGTAATTGATACGCCCTGAATTAAATTATGCTTTATGAATCACGCATTAATATTTTATATATCCCAGGGTGTCTTAAGAGGCGATTTAGGGCATTCACTAGTGGGAGGCTTCTTTGCACAATATTCCGATTAGATTATGGGTACCACAACTGCGCCTATTTCTGCCGTGAAGCAGTAATGTGAAAGCGTTATTGTGTTTCTGTCTGAAGGGCGCAATAGCTAGTGAAATTACTGAGCAAATGAAACTTAACATCTTATGTCTCAAAGTGACAAGCGTAGTTATAGTACCACTCTGAATTTTTGGGTTTTTCAAGAATCCTGAGTAGCACTGCATTGAAATAGGCAGGGTTTTTCAATTACCATCAGCTAAACGTCCTGTTCGTCTCGTCCATTATTTTCATAGTATATATATAGCTGATATATACATAATTCTCCCTGGAACTTTGAAGTAAATGACTCACAACACAGATAAAACAATGCATATCTTTAACAAACTCACAACATTACGTTAGTGTAAAAGTTTATCACCCCTTTATTTGGTGTTGTAAAGTTTTATGATACGGCATTTACTTTTACGAATTGACCCTCGGCGTGATGCTGGCGTTATAATTTAATTACAACACCCTCAGGTATCGTTATCTTTGTCCAGAACGTGATGATAAATTAAATATATTTCATGAGAGAGGGAAATAGGCTTAAAATTTAAATCTATACGATTTAAATTTTTACACTTACACGCACTTAGACTTTGCTCAAACTTTACTTAAGTTAAACTTAGCTGAGTGTAAGCTGTGTATTCTTGGTCTGGGAACAACAAGGGAAGCCAAGGTATTTCCAATTAAAATAAAACTAATTCATTAACCGACTTCAAAAAGGAGGAGGTTCTCAATTCAATCGGTATTTTTTTTATGTTTGTAAACCGATTACTCTTCGATTTATGATTCGATTTACGTAATTCGATGCAGAATAGATGACATTTGGTCCCATAAGAAATTTATATAGTTAGGAGCTATCTCGCTCAAAGTCACGCGTGGCGAGTGTAGGTAGGGTGTAGATACCTACTATTACATTTGGCTTGGTACCGACTCAAAACCTATCAATAGGTAGCACATATAAATAATTAAAAGTATTTTATTAATATTCAAGGTAAAGGTTTGCATAAGAGGTCTATAAAATTAAATTTTTAGTTCTTTCATACTTTTCCGTTTTTGAAGTCGCCTTTTTAAACGTTGTTTTTTTTTATATCATTTTACCAAGTATATTTTTTATATCTTACTTGATATCTACATAAACTAAGATGCTCCATGCATTTAAGAATAACGTAATGTCAATTGAAATGCAACTAAAGCAGAATTAATTTAAATTTAAATGCATATTTTTTTTTATTATTATCGATATAAATTGTTTATTATTACCTAATTATTATATATTATTATTACAGGGGCTAAGCTTGAGGACCCGGTAGGTGAAAACATCTATTTATGATGAATATGTATGTTAGTTTCTGAGTCATGGATGTTTATTTGTATTTATGTATGTTGAAGTAAGTATATTGCACAGGCTATGCCTTAGTACCAGTTTACCAGTGGGAGGCTACTTTGGAAGGAAAGCAGGAAGCCGTGATTTCTGCCGTGAAGCAGTAATGTGTAAACATTACTGTGTTTCGATCTGAAGGGCGCCGTAGCTAGTGAACTTACTGGGCAAATGAGACTTAACATCTTATATCTCAAGGTGACGAGCTCAATTGTAGTGCTACTTAGAATTTTTGGGTTTTTCAAGAATCCTGAGCGCTAACTGCACTATAATAGGTAGGGCGTATCAATTACCATTCAACTGAACGTACTGCTCGTCTTCTCCCTTATTTTCATACAAAAAAAAAGTTTGGACCAAGATAATTTGTGTAAAATATCGTTACGATTATTATAAAAAAACATGATTTCATTATTTCATATATTATGTAAAAAACACCCGAGGAAAGACGGAGCAAGTTTCCAGTGTTGTAAAGTTAAATTGAAAAGGATTTTCAAGATGTACTTAATAGAATTCTATAATTCTAAGTAAACTAGTTAGCGAGCTTCGCGGTTCGTTTGTTTGCTACTTTCCACCGCTTAAAGCGCTTTTTCAAATTGAATTTTATCTCAGAGTTATAAGGACAATTCCGTCTGCTCTTCGGAAATTTAAGTACAAACAAAAGAATTTTAAATTTAAAGAGTAATGTTGGCGACTTTATGATATATATTTTGTATATATAGATACGTATGTATATATATGTCCTTATTATATCTTTGGGTTTTTTTTACGCCCTGACAAAGGTGAAAAGCCTCCGAGAAAACGATGGGAGTGCGCAGTCGGCTGCGTTGGTTATTATGGTTTGAGTATTTTTGTTGCATTACTTTACATATATTGTAATTGAACTGATTTCTAAAACTATTAACTTGTAAATGTTGATTTAAAAGAGTGGCAATGAGTTTCTTGCCACTTCTTCTCATTAGTCAACCCTTTACGAAATGCCGGTAAATAAATTTATTTTATTTAACAAGAAACGTAATTTTTTGAAATTCATAAAAGTAATTTCCGTGACCTTCGTGAATAAAGTGATTTTGATTTGATTTTATGTGCGACTCACCAAAGCCCACGTGCCCATCCACTAAACACCACCTCAGGTTGGCTTTGGGCAAGTGCCCGCTAAGCCTTCATCGAAGGCGGCCTTCGCTTGGGGAGAGAGAGGCGCAAACGGCACTCCCTCCAAAAAAGTCTTGCGGGTTGAATTTAGTAAAATCCGTTCTTAGCTCTACTCGGCGAAAGGAATATTCCTACCAAATTTCAAGTCTTTACGCCTAATGGTTCCAGAGATATCGTGATGAGTGACTATATACGTGGAAATCTCTTATATTATACTAGCTGACCCGACAGACGTTGTTCTGTTCATAATAAAAAAAAAACTCTTGCGGATGAAATTTTGGAAAATCCGTTCTTAGCTGACCTCTACTCTGTGAAAAGAATATTTCTACCAAATTTCAAGTCTTTAACTCTAATGGTTCCAGAGATATCGTGATGAGTGACTATATACGTGGAATTCTCTTATATATATATATATATATTAACCTTCCTCTTGAATCACTCTATCTATTAAAAAAACCCGCAATCCGTTGCGTTTATAAGATCTAAGCATATATAGAGACAGACAGTGGGAAGCGACTTTGTTTTATACTATGTACAGTCTGTCTTTTTCCCATATTATTCTTTACTCTGTCGGTACATTAAAAACAACAACAATGTTGGTCTAATATTATCGGAAGTTGTCCTCGTTGGTTATTGTTTGTTCGTAAAAGTTCCGTAGTTCTGATAGGATGTCGTTAGATAGCCGGGAACAGCTTTTATCAGTATCCCTACTAATTACTAAAGTTTGTTGATGATAGCTATACATGTAGAACAGGTTTTTTAAGCATCCATTCGAGATATAAAACCACCAAGAGGCAATACAAAGTCAATACAAGATTGTTCCGTTTTTTCAAATATATCACTATAATTTATTTCTAAAATAGTCATAAAATTACAAACTGCGTAATATACTAGGTACTCTTTGTGTCTTCTAATATCCCTAATAGCTCTTTTGATATTTGAGAATGTTGTTTTACGAACTAATCTTTAATATAGCACTCATAGACAAAAATTCGTAGCTTAGTAATAATAATTCACACATTCTAGCGCTGTACAAAGCGCAGGTCCGGCCACACATGGAGTATTGCTTTCATCTCTGGTCTGGCACACCTCAGTATCAGCTCGATCCATTTGGCCGCGTGCAAGGCAGAGCAGCTCGAATTGTCTGGGACCCAGTAGTCTGTGAACGGCTGGATCACTTGGCGTTGCGTAGAGACGTCGCTTCATTGTGTGTCTTCTACCGCATTTATCACGGGGAGTGTTCCGAAGAGCTGTTTAATCTCTAATTCTCTCTAATTCCTGCCGCCGAATTCCACCTTCGCACGACACGCCACAAGTAAGGATATCATCCTCACCACCTGGATGTGTGGCGGTCCTCCACAGTGCGGTTTTCAAGAAGCTTTCTCCCTCGTACTACAAAGCTGTGGAATGAACTTCCTTGTGTGGTGTTTCCGGGACGATACGACATGGGCATCTTCAAAAAAAGCGCGTACACCTTCCTTAAAGGCCGGCAACGCTCCTGTGATTCCTCTGGTGTTGCAAGAAAGTGTGGGCGGCGGTGATCACTTAACAACTGGTGACCCGTACGCTCGTTTGTCCTCCTATTCCATAAAAAAAAAATACAAATAAAAAAATTACTGGAGTATTTTGGTTTCAATAATAATTCTGCGATCGTACATATAAAACATTTAAAAACACATATTAATTGACGTTGGCAAATATTCGCCCACTCAGCGCCATTATGCGAAGAGGCTTCTAATGGGGAGATGCACTCAGTAATCGACCTCGCAGATGTGGCCAAGGCCACATGTGCTCTGAAAACGTATAAACTATAATAATTTTACGACGGAAGCATCAAAATACCAATTAATTCTTGATTAGACTTACTAGACTTTATGACCTAGGTGATAAAGGACAGTTTTACTTCATGAGCGTTGTATTGAAACCTGAGCGTAGCGAAAGATTCTAAAACCAGATGATTCTAAAAAAAACCTGAGAGTTGAACAAAGCATACAAGATTTTATCAACGATACGTCACTCGAACGGTTGCCTCAGTTGGTAAGAGCGCCCGCACGAAATCCGAGAGGTCATAAAATTTTGGTTTCAGTTTTATTTGTGCAATTAATCCCAGAAATGAGGGTCACTTTAAAACATAACAAATTGTTTAGATTTGCAAGAGCGACATCTCAAGTAAATTTCCTAAAATGCAAATATTCGGGTTGAGCAAGTTATCAATTGTAGAGTAGATCCTGTAGATGAAGCCACAACCTGAGAGTTGATCAAAGCATACAAGATTTTATCAACGATACGTCACTAGAACGGTTGGCTCAGTTGGAAAGAGCGCTCGTATCGTTCATAAAATTTAGTTTTCAGTTTTATTTGTGTAATTAATCCCAGAAATATAACAAATTGTAATGATTCTAAAGATAACACCCAAGCGTAGCGAATAAGTGACTGTTACACTTGAGCGAAGCGACGAAGTTTTGTAGGATCCTGATTGAAGCGAGGGGATAAATCCGTTGAAAAAAAAATAGGCTTTCATCCAAAGGTAACCTTTCACCACTTTTGGGAGGCAATAAAAAGAGCGAGCTACAAAAATAAGCATTTATAAAGTTAATAATTTGTACTTTAATATTTATGACGACCCCTATAGCCCAGTAGTTAGTAACCCTGCCTACGGAGCTAGAAGTTCGAATCCCGGTAAGTTTTTTTTATGAAAATAAGGGACGAGACGAGCAGGACGTTCAGCTGATGATAATTGATACGCTCTACCAATGCAGTGCCGCTCGGGATTCTTGAAAATCGGAAAAATTCTGAGCGGCACTACAATTGCGCTCGTCACCTTGAGACATAAGATGTTAAGTCTCATTTGCCCAGTAATTTCACTAGCTACGGCGCCCTTCAGACCTAACCACAGTACTGCTTACACATTACTGCTTCAAGGCAGAAGTAGGCGCCGTTACGGTACCCATAATCTAGCCGGCTTCCTGTGCAAACGAGCCTCCCACTTTGAACATTTTACTATTTTATATATATTCGTAAAACTACAAATTACCTTAGTTCACAGTGGTCGCAGTTACAGGGAGACGATGACAAGTGTTTTTATGTAGGTATATTATTTACAAGTTTAGTGTGAGCCTCGCAAATATTAATCTACCTTCAATATTGAAACAATTTTTATTTGTTTATTTTATGCCTAAGATTGGTTTATTTAACTATAATTCATGTTTTTGTTAAATGTGTAAGCATTCTTATCCGTTGGAAAGAGCGGTCTTCCCTAACACAGGTTCTGCGAACTTAAAAGGGAAGTCCTACAAATATTATTTACTAAAATGCTAAATAAATAAATTTTTGATTTTTTTTATTTTTGACTGGTAAATGCAATCATTTATATGAATAAAAAGGTTTGTTTCCGAGTTATAGATGTTTATATGTATTTATGTATGTTTAAGTAAGTATATTAGATTTATTATTCAAACAAAACAAATCTTATAACTATATTTACAATACTACGACTACATAAAATTAAAACTATCATTACGTGGAAGCGTACCAAGAATACTGGCAGCATTACTTATAAGTTAGTATATTGTATTAAATATATCGTTGTCTGGTACCCATAGTACAGGCTATGCCTAGTTTGGGGCAAGATAATTTGTGTAAGAGTGTGTCAATATTATTATTATTATAATATCAGAGAGTAGAGATGGATACTGACTCTATAAAATAATAAACTTTGATGCTCTTAAGAACTTGATTTTAATTTTTTCTGTAGTTGATAATTAATAATAATCCCTAAACTGTCTGATTTAATTAAGACCTGAGTCAATTCAATACTAATTGACGTTTTTTCATGTCAGCGCAGCGTTGATTTAAGGAAATTATTAACTTTATTAATTTTGTTTCAGCACTTTAAATCGAAATCATTTTAAGGGGAATATCTACGATACTATCGGCGTCTTGAAAGGATTTTTAAAGACACGCAAATCATTACCATTTTTTGAAAAATAATTAAAATTGTTCAGCATTCCGTGTGAAATAGTAGATGCTAGTCAGCAAACTACTATTTTTAAGGCAAGAGCATTTTTTGACTCCAGCGTGTAGAGAGATTCAAAGTACGTCACTCAAGTTTCAAATACACACTACTTTTTATGACTTCTTTGAGAACATAAGTAAGTGCAAGTTATGCTACTATATTTTTCAATTCTACTGAATTTCGTTTATTTGTTTACATACATTTAAGAAAAATAAAGAAGAGAAGTAATTAAAGGTAAATATTTTTATTTGGACAATTTTGAAAGTGCATCGTAACAGTTTTATTATTACCTTCATATACAGAATACACGAGTAGGTTTTGGAATTATTTTTAAATTTATATATTTATTTGCATTTCCTCCAGATCATTATCATATTATTTAGCTATCTTGTATAAAATAATTTTAATCACATCTATTCAAAGAGAGCTCGTTGGTTACTTGTAAACAGGATTAAAAGTTTTTTTTTATGAAAATAAAAGAGACGAGCAGGACGTTCAGCTGATGGTATTTGATACGCCCTGCCCATTACAATGCATTGCCGCTCGGGATTCTTGAAAAGCCCAAATATTCTGAGCGGCTACAATTGCGCTCGTCACCTTGAGACATAAGACGTTATTTTTCCAGTTATTTCACTAGCTACGGTGCCCTTCAGACCAAAACACAGTAGTGTTAGTTAGTAGTGTTAGAAGAAATAGGCGCGGTTGTGATTCCCATAATCTAGCCGGCATCCTATGCAAAGTAGCCTCCCACTGGTAAAATAATTTGAATTTAGATATTGTTGGTTACCATTTCAGTTGTCTTCCCTTATTCGCATTGTTGGCGCACAGGATTCTATTTTAGAATCCCTTGCTCTTTGAATTTTACCTTAATATAAGTTATTGCTCCATTGGTAAACGATGTATTGGTTGATCATGTGCATGGATGATCAAAATTAAAGGGATGCTTACATCAATTTTTAAGAGTTAATCTTATTTCCATGATCAGACCACGCTCTCTTGAAATACCGAGTAGAATCGTAGGATTTTATTTATTTATTATAGGTAGGTATTTTTTATGAAATTACGATTAGACGAGCAGGACGTTCAGCTGATGGTAATTGAAACGCCCTGCCTATTATAATGCGGTGTCACTCAGGATTATTGAAAAATTCAAAAATTCTGAGTCCAATGCCCTCGTCTCCTTGAGACATAGGTTGTCAAGTCTCATTTGCCCAGTAATTTCACTAGCTACGATGCCCTTAAGAGCGAAACGCAGTAATGCTTACACATTATTGCTTCATGGCAGAAATAGGCGCCGTTGTGGTATCCATAATCTAGCCCGCGTCGGGTGCAAAAGAGCCTCCCTCTGGTAAAAGGAACCTCCTACTGGTACGCATCGATATGTTATCGCTCCATCTACATGCAAGATTTATTTTTCTTTTCGATATTTTAAATGTATCTTCATATTATACCTAATAATAATGCTAGTAAATATTATACACATAATTAATGTTAACATAAACACAGCTATCACAATTTGCTACAATCTTTAAAAAGGCGTTAAATTTATCAAAGAAAATAACGAGTAATAATTACAATAAATGATTTATTGTTATTCTATCACTAAAGTTTCAACTATAAAAACGCAACCGTTTCATCATTTCAACCCAAAAATTCTGAGCGCCACTACAACTGCGCTCGTCACCTTGAGACATAAGTTTTAAAGTCTCATTTGCCCAGCAATTTCATTAGGTACGGCGCCCGGCTTCAGAACGAAACACAGTAATGCTAACACGTTACTACTTCACGGCAGAAATAGGCGCCGTTGTGGTACCCATAATCTAGCCGGCATCCTGTGCAAAGGAGTCTCCCACTGGTAAATTCGCGGGAACAAGTTAGTAAACAATAAGTTCAGGGGTGTCTAACCTGAGTTAATTTTAATGGAAGAAACGAGCATACATATGGGTGTTCCGATGGTTTGTGAACATTACGGCCTAAACTGCCTATAAAATTTTTCATAGTAAGATTAATGCTCCCGAGTTAAGGCAAAGGCAACCAGAAAGCACGCAAACATGATGTTTTTAGACAAGTATTGTGGTGATAAAATAGCATTTGGAGACATGAACACTATTTTATCCTGTTACACATACCCTTAAGTCTTATTTGTAGGTTGCTAAAGCTTGATGCTGGTTATAGTTAACACTCCAGAGCTATCTTGAACTACCACTTTTCTTTGCAGTTAAACAAGTTTTTTTCGACAATAGGCGTTTGTTTAGTACTCATCTCAGAAAAGTTATTCTTATAGCTTGTACTTTTTTTGTGTAGGTACATTTATTCAGATTAATTATCAATAATAAGGATTGTAAGGATATAAACTGGTTGCGTCTGTTAAAATGGTACGTTTTCCACGCAAGAATTTTGAAAATTTTGGTTTAGTTACATAGATTTGATGTGAAATCATATCGCTCAAGGTCGCTGGCATTTAGTGTCGCCTTAAGTGATAAGCTTTGTCGGTGTTGTGTTCCGACGACATACCTCCGTTACCGTAGGCATGAACTGTTTGCAGTTCTGCAGATGCGCACAGCAGCGCATGCATATGCACAGTCATCTATAACCCGCACACTCACCGCGCTCAACGATCTTCAAATTTAAATATTTATTATTCAAAATCACTTATTGAACGTCAAAACCTACCACCCTATAATTTTTATTTTATTTTATTTTATTTTATTTGGGACACAAAACAATTACACACTAGATGATTACATTAGAGGAAGAAATAACATAAATAGTACTGAGTGCATAACCAACGACAGTGTCCACGGGTTACTATTTAAGTGTTAGGTAACAAGAAAGAAAAGTAGTTATTACAAACAGATGTTGCTTACAATATTATTATGATGTTACATATAAGTCTCCAATGAGAATATTTAATTTCATAACAATGAGATTTAAGTTTAAATTTAATTAAATAACATTAATTAAGTTGATGCTGTTTCAATGTGCTATTAATTGCTGATTTGAATTGTCGTTCCGATATACCTAATATGTCAATATCTGAAAAGATTTCATTGTATGTGCTAAATAGGCGTTGCAGAGGCGCGCGTTTGCCGGAGTTGGTTCAAATTGGGCTAACTGCAAAAAGGGGACGCTTACGTACACTGCGCTGACATACAACTCTTGGGACCTGGAAGTTTAGATTGTGTACTAAATCACTGCAGTCATATTTGTTGTTACATAATCCATATAATGTTTTAGCCCCAAGAAGTTTCCTTCTGGTCTTTAGGGTCTGTAAATTATATTTTTGTAGCAGATCGGGGTATGATAATTTAGATCGGTAACATCTATAATGAGTCGATTTTAGAAATTTACGCTGTAAAGTCTCAATCATATCGGTATATTTACTGTACAGAGGATCCCAGACCTGTACAGCGTATTCAAGTTGAGGACGTATTAGTGATTTGTAAAGTGTTATGTATGTTGTATGTTGTTTAAACTGGCGGGATACGCGCATGTAAATCCAAACATCTTATATGCATTGTTTACAATATTGTTGATGTGCTGGTCTAAATGTAGTTTAGAGTCAAGCTGTATGCCAAGATCACGGACACTGCACATTTTAGCTAGATTTGAACTGCAAAGGGAATATTGGGAGGTAATAATATTTCTTTTTTTTTTTTTAGAAAACGTTATAGAGTGGCACTTGGGAATGCTCAGGAACAATTTATTAGCGTTGCAATAGTCGGTGAGTCTATTTAAGTCCTGTTGCAAGAGAATAGTGTCAGAAGGATTTGATATGGTTTTATATATCTTCAGGTCGTCTGCATAAAGTAAGAATTTTGAATTTAGGAAACATAATGGGTATTCATAAAAGACTGTCTCAGACCTGAGAAGAACGGGCGCAAGAAACTCAGCGAGATTTTCTTTTTTATAAAAATATGGATAACAATGCAATATTGTACATTAAATATTTATAATCATTGACCCTGAGGGTGTTCGCTTCATTCCTAGTCTGAGGTATCATTAAGAAAATCGTTTAAGTTATAGTAACCATTCCCACACAAACGTTTTTTAACAAATCTTTTAAATTTCGTAACACATTTGCTTTGTACATTCTCTGGGATCATATTGTGGAAGCATATACATCGCCCAATAAAAGACTTATAAGCTCGGTTTAACCGAGCAGTAGGCATAACAAGTTCATGTTTGTTCCTCTGAACACAAACCCTGAATGTGACTTGTTTGCGGTTGAATGAACGGGAATAATGTCAGAATGCCTGAAGTACTGTGAGCGAGATGAATATCTGAATTAATAATGAATTGTCTTTAATTAATGTAATTGGTGTTAACCGTTTTAGCAGGTAAGTAAAAAGTAATTAAATAAATACTTTCTTGTTACACCAGAGGATCCACAAGACCGCTGTTGATCTTATAAAGCGTTGATTAAACGTACTTATGAATTCAAAAACCGAACACACATTGGTACGGGACTGAATCATACCGGAGGCACCTTGGTGACAGTTACCGGCGTCTTAACTTTTAAACCACTATTAACATGAATCAACAACTTCAAATAGTCGATCCAACTAACATTGTTTGAACGTGAACATCTAATTCGATTAGATAGCAATCTTTACCCAACTATAGTTGACCAAATCATAGACTGTTTCATGGAAATTGGTTCCACAGTACAGCTTCATAACTTTGTCACGCACGCAAAGTGGAACTAAACCTAGACACTAAGTGAATTTACCAAGTAATATCTCTGTAACATGTAAGTTACTTTCAAGTTTCAACGCTTGGCTTGCATTATAATAATAATATTACGTCTCCGGGAATACTAAACCGATGTATCGTATGTTGATGATATTATAATTTATTGATAAGATGAATTGAGAATGACATTATATAGAAAGTGAGTTAGTACCCAGTGAAGTCACTGGTACACTTGAATAACATACAATACATTAACTTTTATAAATAAAAGATAAAAGATGGACAAAGACAGCAGCTGAATGGCGTGGCATTAGGAATAGAAAGAGAGGTAGACCTTTAGAAAGTTGGGAAAATGAAATAAAAGAAACAAGAGGAATAAACTGGTGAAAAACGGCTCTAGACAGGAAGAATTGGAAAAATCTGGAGGAGGCCTCTACTCGTTGAGATATCCTATAAAAATAAAAACAATAATGATAAACATTATTAAATTTAAGAATAGCTTATAAATAGTACCTGGTATATATTATACAATTCAATTCAATTATATAATTAGTAATTAATTTTTTTTAATTTTATTATGTTTCTTTAATGTCATTTTTTTTAAATGCATATATAAAACTTATAAATTTGTAAACCAATTATTTTTTTAAGAAAAGGCTTTAACTAGGCCACTTTAACATTCATTAATGTGAGCAAAAAGTTAAAACGTTGAAGGAACGTTTAGATATAGCAATTACAAATAAAATCCTAGTATCTTAGGAGTAGACAGTTCTAGTCTTATTGAGCATACGTAGACTTTGCATAGACTTTACTTACGTAAAACTTAACGTAACTTAGTTGAGTGTGAGCATACCTAATCGTTGAATTTGTTTTTACAATCATTTATAAGCTGAAATTTCGCTGAGCTGAGCTTACCTAAGAGAGCCCAATGCAAAAGTCAAGTTCGCGTTTTATCACACTCAGCAATTTTGTGTTTAGTGTGCTCAAAGACTTCATGACGTCAATCCACATGTTTTCGGAATTCGCTTTATTAAGTAGAGATAGACTGCAGCGAAATCCAACCATTCCAGCAGGCCTGGCCTTCATCTAGCATAGATCTAAGCCTCTTGAACTGACAATTTACAGCCGGTTTAATAGGGTTATCATCTACTCTAAACTTCTAGAAATTTCTAGATAAAGCGGTTACTTACTGTCCCATATAATAAGCCCGTAATTCCGTAGATTCTTGATTAAAAAAGGCTGCCTGAAAAAGCCTGAGGAGAGTAGTAACTACATTCTGAATATACTGGAACTATATGAAGAGAGAGAAGAAGAATGAGAAACGTTGGAATCTGTAGTACTTATACTATTTGTATTGTTTGTATGTTTATTGAGCTTATAAAAGTGTATATATTATATTCTTTTAAAACAGTTTTCTTAAAACACTACAGGTGTTGAATGTTAATAATTCAAATTAAATTCAAACTCAAAAAATTGTTTATTCACTGTAAAACTTTATAAGTTACTAGCGGACCCGACAGAAGTTGACTTGTCCACACGTCTTAAATTTTAAAAATCGGTCCAGCCTGTAGGTGGAAAATTGTATATGGACTGAATTGAGAATCTAAACCAATCTCAAATTCACTGGAACACACAGAAAATTTCATTAAATTCGGCTCAGCCGTTTAGGAAGAGTTCACTGTCAACACACTTAGCGAAAAATTAAATATAATATGATGATTTAATGCAAGTCAGGACGAAGTAAGTACAAAAGTTACAATAGCATTCAAATGAGTATAACAATATTCATTAACAAAATTTATAACATTAATTCGAACTATCTATAATATTTAATCTGCTGTTACTTCTTTATCACACGTTTTGTAAGTACAATAGAACTTAATGATATTAAAAATTTAAAACTACTAGCCTATTGTTCACAAAGGTACGTCACATTTAAGAGCAATATTGTTAGACTTAAATAAACAGGCTGATGCCACAGCAAAGCATTATGAGTGTTTCTAGCATTTCATAATCACAATTGTATTTCATCTTGCTAGCTGAAGTGCCTTGAGAAGAGTAAACATTTTCATAATTAAACAACGCAAAAGTTGGGTATATACACTGCGACCACTGTACAGTGTGCCCTCAATTTAGCATACTGTGAAGCCGTTCCTTTATAGCCAGTTATACTGGTTAAGTGTTTGTATAGAAACGCCACTATGTCAGTCCGTCTCCAGGATCAGATCTAGAAGCCTATCCGACTGCAGCGGGGAGTCAGACAAGGCGATGTCATATCGCCCAAGCTGTTCACCGCTGCGTTGGAAGATGTCTTTAAGCTTCTGGACTGGAACGGACTGGGCATCAACATCAACGGCAAATACATTACTCACCTTTGATTCGCAGACGATATCGTAATCATGGCAGAGACCATGGAAGACTTAAGCCATATGCTCGATGGCCTCAATACAGCTTCCCAAGGAGTAGGGCTCAAAATGAACATGGACAAGACGAAGATCATATCAAATGTCCATGTCGCACCTACTCCCATAACAATTGGGAACTGTACTCTCAAAATTGTTGACGAGTACGTCTACCTCGGACAAACAATCCAGTTAGGCAGGTCCAATTTCGAGAAGGATGTCACTCGTCGAATCCAACTCGGCTGGGCAGCATTCGGGAAGCTCCGTAAAATCTTCTCGTCCCAAATACCGCAGTGTCTAAAGACGAAGGTTTTCAACCAGTGTGTGTTGCCAGTGATGACTTACGGTACACAGACGTGGTCGCTAACTATGGGCCTTATGAGAAAGCTCATGGTCGCTCAGAGGGCAATGGAGAGGGCTATGCTCGGAGTTTCCCTGCGAGATCGAATCGGAGATGAGGAGATCCGTAGGAGAACCAAAGTAACCGATATAGTCCAAACGATTGCGAAACTGAAGTGGCAGTGGGAGGGGCACATAGTTCGACGGACAGATGGCCGTTGGGGCAGTAAAGTCCTCGAATGGCGACCACGTACCGGAAGACGCAGTGTTGGCAGGCCCCCCACAAGATGGACTGACGATCTGGTCAAGATCGCCGGAATACGTTGGATGAGGGCATCGCAGGACCGATCGTCGTGGAAATTTTTGGGGGAGGCCTTTGTCCAGCAGTGGATGTTTTCCAGCTGATGATGATATACTGGTTACTGTTTAACACGGAACGCAATCCCGTATACTGTCAGCCGCATTTTTTGACGCAGCATTCAAATGACTGTATTAAAATTGTAAAAAAAACTGTTGTTGGAGTACTGTCAAACTAAAAATATTAGGCGTAAATGTTAGAGGCACTCGAGTGGTTTAGACTGATCACGTGATCAAAGTACTGCGAGTACTTTACCTCGAAAACGCCAGTGCTCACAGTAGAATAATATATCTAGGGTACTGCGGCAGTATACTGGCAGTCCATAACGGAACGAATTTTTCTACAGTGATAGCACTGTGCAGTGCTCGCAGTGCATATCGGAACCTACCCCTAAGGGTATTTTCCGTACATACCAATAGGGGTATGTTATAATACCATAACCATTAGGGGTATAAGACAAACCTAACATTGTTATTTAGTTAACGTTAGAATGAACGTTTGGAAGTTAGAGAAAATACCAACCTTTCCACAAATAAAATGTGACAACATAATTTATGAACGATGCGGGACTCGAACCCGCGATCTATTGCGTTCTGTGCGAGTGCTCTTCCAACTGAGCCAACCGTTCGAGTGACGTATCGTTGATAAATTTTGTATGCTTTGTTCAACTCTCAGGTTGTGGCTTCATCTACTTTTACTTTTCAGTTGATAACCTGCTCAACCCCAATATTTGCATATTAGCAAATTGACTTGAGATGTCGCTCTTGCAAATCTAAACAATGGCAGAGCGCCTGAGAGATCGATAAGATAGTGTCAATATTTTGTTATAATATATTTGAATGATCAATATGAATTTGAATTTAAATTTCAAAGAGACATTAATTATTGTCATTTTATATACCTTATTTTGTGTAATTATTTTAACAAAATAATTTTTGTTTAATAAAACATAATAACTATTAATAAATGACAAAATTGTGTGATCGGTCAAACCTTAATTTCTATATTTGTATTTAAATTGAATAAACAAGAAATCACATAATTCATTTGTTATATACTTACGTTAAGGATTGGTCTCTAACTCAACTAGATACCGCAGGAGTAGTCGCAAAGTGCGGTCACTAATACTACGCCTAAGTGGGCGTACTCGAGCCAGTCTTAAACAATGTGTGACATTGACGGGCCACATGTTCTGTTACACTTTGCCCATAATCGAAACTAAAATAAAAAAGAGAAGTGTGGTTTAGAAATGAACCTCGACAAAACCAATTTCATGACCAACATCCTAAATAGTACCGCAAACATCAGCGTAAATGGCACTTTCATCGAAAAAGTGGAAAAGTATGTGTATCTTGGTCAAGAGGTCGTAATGGGAAAGAACAATCAGGCTAACGAAATTGACAGGCGCATAAGACTGGCGTGGGCAGCTTACTCCAAACTCAAGTTCGCGTTAACATGAAAATCAGTGCTGACCAAAAAGCTCGTATTCACGACCAGTGCATCTTGCCAGTGCTTACGTATGGGGCTGAGACTTGGGTTTTTAATAAGGAGATCCTCCACAAACTTCAGGTGGCTCAAAGACACTGAGAGACCGTAAAAGAAACGAATGGGTCAGAGAGCAGAGCAAAGTGAGCGATGTAACCAAACGTGTTGCGAAATTGAAATGGGAGTGGGCTGGCCATGTCGCCCGCAAGCATGGCTCAAGGTGCAAGGCAGTGATAGAATGGAGACTGTTGGTTGAGAAACGCCCGGAGGAAGACCGCAGATGCGTTGGTACGACGATATCAAAAGACTGACGGGAACAAAGTGGTTGGAAACTGCTCAAGACCGGAAAAGATGGCATATGTTGAAGGAGGCCTACACTTTAGAGGCTGAGAACGGCTAAAGAAGAAGAAGAAAATTAAAATATCTGTATTTTACAGTTTCCACTAATAATTGCTGTTATATTTAATGCAATTTGGACAGCGTTAGAATTCACAATATGTAATGTGCACTCGAAAAAAAAAAATTCAAATTCAAAATTTCTATATTTGGTATTAAATTATATATACAAAATTACTTAAATCTACTTATTAAAGCAATTTACAATTAAGCCTTATATATGTAGGTATCAGAAAACTTATTTCTACAACCCTATCTACGTATTGAGGGATAAAACTTTATTATGCTTAAAAAACTAATACATGAGGTCTGTGGGGGGGGAATCCAGGAAACTGGGAAAACCTGGCTATTTGCTATTGATATAACGTAATATTAACCTATCACTTAACCTAACTTAAGACTAATGACTAGAACTTAAAAACTAACTTAAAAACTAAGGTAAATAAATACATAGATATGTATACATACATATATAATATACAAATAAAAGAGGGGTGTGGGGTGGGGGGGGATCTTGGGAAAGGGAAGGAGGGAGAGGGAATAGGAGGCCAGTTTTCGCCGTTATTTAATTCTTATAACTAAACCAATTTACAATATATTGGTTTTACATTTATTCAGACCTAGCTAGAACTCTGTGTGCGTGAGTGTGTGTTTGTGTATACGCTAGTGTTCTGTGAGCTCTAACCAGTTGTGATGTGGTAATGCATGTTTATAACGTTTTATGCTGAGGCAGTACTCTGTGAGTGACTTACGACTACAAGTTGACCGGAGGGCGGGATTTATTCCGTCCTTCAGTCGGCGTAGCCCTCTGTAGAAGCTATGAGATATCTCTTGTATGTGTTGTTCTAGTGTTGGGATGTTTTTCTTTACATGAAGTCGTTTAAGATTTGTACGCGGGTGGGTCCGGTAGATGGTTTTAAGGGATCTATTTTGCACAGTTTGTAGCTTACGATAATTATTTTGATTTGTGTTAATCCATACCGGACTTGCGTATGTCATGACCGGGAGTATGTAGGACTGGTATAGTAGACGCTTGTTACTAGTTGAGAGAGTGGAATTCCTATAGAAAATGGGTCTCAACAGGCTCAAGGCAGTAAGTGCCTTAGAGCGGGCGTAATTAATATGAGGCGTGAAGGAAAGTTTCCGGTCGAGGATAAGTCCTAGGTATTTAGCCTGTGACTGCCATTCGACTGGGTGGTTATTAATATGTGGCTTTAAAGAGTTATTGAGTTTACGGGAAGTTTTGTATGAGAAAAGAACCGCCTCGGTCTTTGTGTCATTGATTTTAAGCTTCCACTTAGAGAAGTAGTTGCTTACACAATGTAGGGCTGTATTAAGGTGGGAGACTATAGATTTGATGTTCTTACTGCTGCACAGATAAGCTGTGTCATCAGCGTACAGGGCGAGGACCATGTTCGGAGGTTTTGGGATGTCTCTCATATAGAGTAAAAATGCCCTCGGTGACTCTAAGAAATCTATTCGTAAGGAATGATTTTATTATTCTACAATATTCAAAGGGGACTTGTGCTTCGAATAATTTGTGAACTAAGGCATCATGCCAGACGGTATCGAAGGCTTTCTCAAGGTCGAGTAGAACCATACCAGTCTGGTGTCTCAAGTTAAATTGGTGTGTTATATGTTCGACTACGCGCGCCAGTTGGTGAGTAGTCACGTGTTTTTTTTTTTTTTTTTGAGAGGAGGAAATACTGTTACGTATTTACGCCCCGCAACGGGGCGTAATATGTCGGACTCGAGTGTCCGCGTAAGCGGACACCCCCTACCGACTAAAACCTCCTCTGTGCTGTTAGCAGCTCTGGCTTTCACAGCGAAGTAGGACGTGGGCCGTGGAGGCCGCAAAGACTACGCAACAACAGTCGCGGGGCGTCTCCTAAGGAGACTCGAACCTCAGACCGGCTGTGTGCTTGTGGGAAGGAGAGAGAATGAAAATGAAGATGAAATGAAGATGAAAGATGAAAAGGTGATAAGAGCACACTCGCCGGCGAGTGTGGTGATGTTTTGTGTAATGTATGTAAGTGTGTATGTATGTGTTTATGATTGCATGTATGTGTGTTTGTATGTATGTACGTAGTGTAAATGTTTGTGTGCATGTATGTTTGTGTTTGTGTCTGTTTGTGGAGTGTGTTTGTGATTGTGTAAGTGGTGTATGTCAGTCCGTCAGTCAGTCCGTGTGTGAGTGAGTGTAGTGAAGCGATTACAGGACGAGGACTAACGTCTCGTCGGGTATCAAAACATGTGTGGTGTATCTAGTGTGCGGGCCGCTGGCCATCGTCAGAGTGACGAGTGCCAGTGGTTTGCGGTGGTTGACCGCGCCTACGCCTGCGAAGGCGGTGTGTGCGTGTCTGTGTCGGTGTTTGTGTGGGTGTCGCGTTCGCGATGGTGATGTCGTCATCCGGGTCTACCGTTACGTGTCTGGGACGTCTTATTGGGTTGAGACTATGGTGAAGGGGGGTGTACCCGCATGCCTTCCTAACCAAGATGTTGGGATGGTTAGGCGCCTTGTCAAAGAAGCGTCGCGAGATCTCTTTAAAGTGTTGAGCTATCGTCGGAAGCTCTAGGTCGCGGTGAAGGTCAACGTTTCGGATGAACCACGGGGCTCCGGTTGCCATGCGCGTGAATTTATTTTGAACTACTTGCAAACGACGTAAGTAGCTCGGTCGGGTGTGCGCGAAAACGACGCTTGCGTATGACAGTATGGGCCGTACGATGGTTTTGTACAGCGTCACTTTGTGTTTGAGCGGAAGTTTGCTTCGCCCACACACAAGTGGATAAAGGCGACTGAGGACAAATCGGGCTCTATTGCATACCGTATCAATATGTTTCTTGAAGTTCATATTGCTGTTGAACGTGACTCCTAAGTATTTGTAATCCTTCACCCACGGTATGGGTGTTTCATACAGTTTAATAACGTCGGTCGGTTGTTTTTTAGCGCGGATGCTATTCGCGTTACCGAAGAGTACCGCTGCACTCTTGGTGGGGTTCACTTCAATCCGCCATTTTCTGAACCAGTTGCCTAGTTCATCGACGGCGGCTTGAAGCACTTTAATGTTCTTGCTCAAGGTTGAGCGGTTGGAGCCGAAGTAGAGTGCCGTGTCGTCAGCGTACTGAGCGAGCTGGACACTCGGAAACTTGGGAATGTCGCTCGTGAAGAGCGAGAAAAGAGTGGGAGAGAGGACCGAACCCTGTGGCACGCCAGACCTGATGGGTCTGGGTAAGGATAGGGTGCCCTCCACTCGATATCGGAAGGAGCGATCGGTAAGGTAGGCTCGAATGATGCGCACGAGCCTGTCTGGCACTCCCAGTTGATACAGCTTGAATACTAAGCCGTTGTGCCATACCTTGTCGAAGGCCTTCGCGACATCGAAAAACACGGCTGCCGTGGTAGCGTGAAATTGACGCCGTATGAGAATGTACTCGGTGAGTCGGTGAGCCTGCTGGGGACACGAGTGAGCGGTTCTGAATCCGAACTGTATGTCGGGTATCAGGTTAAGCTCCGCGATGTAATGATTAAGACGCGCGAGAATTAATCTTTCGTAAAGTTTCCCGATCGCGTTAATTAAGCTAATAGGCCTATAGCTACTCGGATTAGCTTTAGGTTTATTGGGTTTTGGGATACCGATAACAATGGAATCCTTCCATTGTTCGGGGAACGCGCTATTAGACAATAGAATATTAAAAATGGTAACCAATAAAGTAATAAGAGTCGAGGGTAGGATTTTAAGAACCCTATTGTTTATAGTGTCGGGCCCCGGGGCCTTCTTGGAGTGAAGCTCCTTAATGATTAGTTTCACCTCTTCGTAAGAGGTGGGTTTTATTACGTCGCCTGAAGGGCTCAGAGCGGAGCGACGTTCAACTTCGTCAACGTGTGTCGGGTCGGCTGCTGCATTTGGAGAGCACTGACTCTCGAGACTATCGGCGAGGCATTCAGCCTTCTCATCGTCATCGAGCGCCGGCTGCAGTCCCGGTCTGTCCAAGGAGGCATGACAGTGGGCGGCTCCTGTTTGAACGCGCGAGGCAGCTTCCAGAAAGCCACATGTGATGGCTTAAGGTTGCCGAGCAAGCGGTCCCAACGTTCGCCGCGGAGTTCCGCGATACGTTCCCGTACCACCCGCTGTAGGTAGCGGAGGTGGCGCCTATTCTCGACCGACGGATACCTGTCGTAAAGTCTAGTGGCTCTGTGCTTCTGTGTGAGTAAGTTCCTGACCTCTGGAGGCAGGTTTAGGCGATGCGGTTGCATCGTCGGAACCTGCCTGGAGCAGGCCTTGATCCTACTCTGTATATGTGCCGTCACATGAGAGATAGCACTGTGAGCCGTGTAGACCGAGTCGATGACGTCCGGTATACGGTCAAGGTCGTCGGACTTGATAGACTCGAGATCCTTTTCCAGCCGTTGCCAGTCGATCACTGTTTTCGTCGGTGGTTGAAAGTTAACCGGTGGGCCTAGATTTAGGACGACGGGCCGGTGGTCTGACTCTAATTCGTGAAAGACCTGGATTGAATTTACATTGAGCGTTACGTTTTTAAGTAACGCAACGTCTAGAATGTCGGGTCGGTGCGCGACGTTATCCGGATAACGTGTTGGTTCGTCAGGTGCTATTACTGAAAAGTTCCGCGTGTCTGTGAGAGAGTCTAATAAAATTCCGTTTCTATTTGTGGCTCTACTGTTCCAGCTGGAGTGTTTGGCGTTAAGATCGCCGCCCACTATGACTGCGGCCCCGTGGCCGAGTAATGCTTCTATATCTGTGTCTAATATTTGTTTGTTCGGCGGAAGATAAGCTGAAATAACAGTGATCGGCTGGTGATTCGCCATACTGACCCGGATGGCAGAGGCCTCGATGTTAGTGAGGACCGGAGGATCTATAGGTATACAGTGTAGAGACCTTTTAAAATAAATGAGGGTGCCGCCCATACGGGTGGAGCGATCATTCCTAACTAAGTTGTAATTAGCGATACGCGGATCGCGTATACGTGGTTTTAGAAATGTCTCTTGCACTAAGAATAGGTCTAATTGATGTTCGTGAGCGAACTCCTTCACCAAGTCTAGTTGAGGCTTAAGGCCTTGGGAATTAAAATACGCTATACGGAGCGTATGTGGTTTAACCCGTCCGCTTACGTAATTAGGCATCGCGAATGTTGTTTTTATACTTTAGCCCTATATCGGTGAGGGCAC
>CATIXQ010000016.1:3104126-3134793 GCA_949711755.1 Leptidea juvernica | reverse complement strand
AATTTCAAGGAGACATTAATTGTCATTTTATAGGTATCCCTAACTTTGTGTAATTATTGTAATAAAATAATGTTCGTCTTATAAATGGCAAAATTGTGTGAATAGCATAGACCTTTCTTGCTACATTTTAATTTAAATTGAATAAACAAGAAATCACATAATTCATTTGTTATATAATTAAGGTTTTTGTCTATTGCTTTGATATGAAAGTCATTTAAATGTTAGCTATCATTTCGAAAAGCGCAAAGAAATCAAAAACATCAGCATCCATAACAGGGATTTAAGAGAATTATTACCAATGCTTAATTATTTACCCTCATATTATGTTAATAATAACAAAACTACGTTTGATATAAAAACAAATTTGTATAAAAATAATTTTCATCCATAGGATATCAACGAATGGGAGACGGTAACTTCCTTAATAAAAAATTTCCCTCCTGTGGGGAATTATAAACACTTTACATCCATGCTCAATACATTGATTGGTACCAAACTGCATTAGGAATAATCATGTTTTAAATATTGATTAGATAGTGTACAGCGCTGTATAATTATAAAAATATTAAAAAGCTGAAAAAATAACTAAAAGTATTAAAAGAAAACTGATAAAAATAGAGAAAAACAACGGCATAGTCTATAACAACAGAGAAGCGAGAGGATTACCTGAAAAATTGCCATTTACTGTGACTATGAGCAATGACTTCACTTTTCAAATACTTGATAATTTTCCAGAAACTAATGCACTTTTAAAAAGGAATTAAAGCTCAAAATACTATATTATCCAATATAATAATAACTGCAAAGAAAAAATACACATTTTCGACCCTTTTTGAAATCATAATATGCTACTAAATTTTTTGACAATATATTATTGCTCTGTTTGGAGATTCTGATAGAACAAAACATCATGTTACAGTACAAATCTATATATATATATAAATGAATTGCTGTTCGTTAGTCTCGCTAAAACTCGAAAACGGCCGGACCGATTTGGCTAATTTTAGTCTTGAATTATTTGCGGAAGTCGAGTGATGGTTTAAAAGGTGAATAAATAGGAAAATGTTGCTAAATTAAATAAAAACAACAAATTTGTTTTTCCTTTGATGTGTCCAAACATGATTTCTATGAGATAATTTATTGACGCTCGGTTTGACAGTTTTGTTGTGAAACAATTTCCTTACCACAGCAGGTTGCATATTTTACGAAGTAATTTTTGATGTTATGATATATTATTGACAAATTCATATAAAAACATTATTTCTATATATATAAAATGAATTGCTGTAAATAAATAGGAAAATGCTGCTAAATTAAATAAAAACAACAAATTTGTTTTTCCTTTGATGTGTCCATACATAATTTCTATGAGAGAATTTATTGACGAACGGTTTGACAGTTTTGCTGTGAAACAATTTCATTACGACAGCAGGGTGCATATTTTACGAAGTAATTTTTGATGTTATGATATATTATTGACAAATTCATATAAAAACATTATTTTATTTATTATATACAGAACAACGTCTGTCGGGTCAAGTAAAAAAACAGGCCTTGTGGTGAAAAAAGTGAATTGTTTTAAGTGGAGTTTATCGTTGCCAATTAACTCGGTCGTTCGGTCGGTGGTTCATCAGCATGAGCCGATTTTTGGGAGGAGGTTGCGTATAACTGTAAGCCACGCGGTCGGCCGTTGGGTTCATCTACATTCATAACATTTAGATAAATATAAACGTGTCCGTCTCGGGACACCCGATAGAAGTGGTAACTTAAACCAATCTAAGTTTAAATTTTTAATATTGAAATTGTTTAATTTGAGAAAAGATTGGGTAATTACTTAAATTTTATGTCTATTATAAAATTTATATTTATTGATTATAAAATATATTTCATTCTTAGTTACAATTCTTGAATATACCTTATTAAAGTAACAATTGGTTAGAGTGAGAGAGGAGGAGCCTGCCTACCGCTGCCGTATACGTGAGAGAAAGAGAAGCCAGACAGACTGGCGCCGTAACGCGTAACGTTACGATGCGGTTTACCCTCCCGAAGTTATCACTTCAAAAATTATTCCAAGTACATAATCTTCTTATCGAAAGCCGTACCTACTTGACGAAGATGGTCCAAGTTTGACAATAATATTATAATAATAGATGTTTGTAACTTGTTCATACTATGCAATGACGTTCTATTCATATATTTTTTTTATGGAATAGGAGGACAAGCGAGCGTACGGGTCACCTGGTGTTAAGTGATCACCGCCGTCCACAATCTCTTGCAACACCAGAGGATTCACAAGAGCGTTGCCGGCCTTTAAGGAAGGTGTACGCGCTTTTCTTGAAGGTACCCATGTCGTATCGTCCCGGAAACACCGCACAAGGAAGCTCATTCCACAGCTTCGTAGTACGAGGAAGAAAGCTCGAAAAGAAAATATAGACAATACACCTCATACAACATCAAAGCCGAAATATGGCACATGCCACAAATAACATCATAATAAGCTTCGACTGCTTTGTCTATACGTTTCTGATTGTGTCCTTTCATCTGTCCCATTCTGACAAGCGGGTCTTGTCTGAGCACTTGTCAATAATATTGTACCAAATTTAATGAAAAAATAATCGTTTTATTAAATTACTTCCGCTTTTTGCATATCAATCTTATATAATAAAATAATCATACCAATGATACCAGGAACAGACATAAACTGATGATGCCTACTACTCGGCTAAGTCGAGTTAGTAAGTCTTTTGTGGGGCGATGTATATGCTTTTACAACAATATCCCAGAAAATGTTCAAAACAAAAGTATTACGTTATTCAAAAGAGTTGTTAAAAAACGATTGTGTAAAGGTTACTATAACATAAATGACTTTCTTAATGATACCACAGATTGAGAATGGAGTGACCGCCCTCAGTCTTTTAAATACTTAATAAGTTTAATTGTACATTATTACTTTGTAAACATATTTATTCGATGAAAAAAAAAGCCCGCTGAGTTTGTTGCGTCCATTCTTCTCAGGACTGAGGCATTCATTTTGGAATGGGTGGTAGTTTTTTGACTTTCAATAAGTGATGTCACATCCTATTTTGAATAAAAATATTTGAATATGAATTTGAATTTGATAAGTCACAAAATCTTTTTTTGAGTCGTTAATGTATTATTTAAGCACTTTTTATAGCACACTTAGGCTTGTTGATTGACACACAGTTGACACACGACTAAGGAGAAAAGTGTGCTTAGATTGGCTTTAAGCACAGTTTTGCCGTTCCGTTATCAGACTGCGAATAAAATGTCCATATGTATAGTATGTCATTGCATACTATCTATGGATTGTTATTAATAGATATCCGGCGATGGATATCAATCAACGTGCTCGTTAATTCTAGCAATTACTTTCGACAGAAATCCGCTATCAGACGTAGATAATTAATTAATAGACTACACAAAATACACATGGGTAGAGAATTCTACCAGGGATGGATTCTGACACCACGAATAAAATTAATTCTAAATCTTTGCTACTTTCCGTGTTTCAATGGAATTGTTGAGGTGAAATTGGAAGGTAATTTTCGTTATCAACCAAAATAAAGTTAACGGAATATGTAATCAGTATAGTTGTTTAAATTTAATAAAAAAACTTTTAAACTTTAATCACTGCATCTAAATCAAAGTCAAAGTCAAATAAACATTATTCAATTAAGCTTAAATTAAGCGCTATTGAATCCTCAATATAAATATTTTAAATTACTGAATTTTCATTATTATGTTCGCAAAAAGTTGAGTTCGTGAGAAGAACATACAAGAAATTCAACGGCCAATCATTTTTGAAATTTCGTTGACATAACAGTTGGAGTGCAAGTGAAGCTCAGTGCTTATCATCTTACAGGACATGACTAAATATATTTCTTAAGAAAAAAGCAGCAACGAAATTTTCCATCGAAATATTGCGTAAATTAATAGATTCAGTGCCAGGCAGATCATAAGATTACATGAAAGCCAAAGGAATTAAATTTAAATATTATAGTTTTTTTATTTTCTGTTGAGTCTTCAATAAATACAAGTTTTATAAATATCACATTAGGAAAAAAAATATACTGTACTAATGGCCAGACAAGTTGTGATACAAGAGATGATAACCTCGGTGCTACATTTAAAATGAATACTAAGCAAAAGTGTTACAATAGAACGGAGTACCATCCATAAACTCTTTCATCTGTTACTTTGATATATTATGATAGTAATCTATACATATAAATAAAATTCGAGTGTCTGTTTGTAATATTGCAATAACCGTTTTTTACTACATGTATATGATGAATATATAAAGTAATTTTGCTATGTCCAAGAAACGGTCTAACTCTTTAAATAATTTATATGGCAAAACAAAGTTTGTCGGGTCAGCTAGTAATTGATAAAATCATAAATAAATGGCTTGTAAAATTTTCAAATCTCTATTTATCATTTGCAGACTTAACCAGTTCCTCCCTGTGCAGAAATAATTTAAGGGTCGATGTAGTATTAATAGCTACCAAATTTGTTTTGGTCAATATTATTATGAAGCGCAAAATAGAAAAACTAAGTATAGGTACGTTGTGATTTTTAACAGAGAGTTTTTTAGACGACTTAGAATAATATATTTGGTTATGTTTTATTGATGAGAGGTTTTGAGTATGGTTTTGTGGGAATAGATTGGTTTACCATTAGGATCGTGTGGAATGATATATCATATTTATCTAGCTGTTACCCGTGACGTCGTCCCGGACGCTATGAAGCAGCAAAAATATCAACTGACGCACTGTCAAGAAAATGTTTAGTACTCGTACATGGCGATAAAAATATATAATAATTTATCCGACCATTTAAAAGACGTGACATGTAATAAGTTAAAACTAAATTAACAATATGGCTAATAAATAATTGATTCATCTTTTTCCAATTATGTGGTTAGGTGAACACGGAAACAATAAAATAATGTCTTTAAGTCAAGATGTCCGCCCGCACTGCCATCGACAATGACGCTTCACTAGTTTGACATTGACAGTTGTGTCAACCTGACGTTTGACGTAAACGCCGTCATATAAATTATTATTACTGTTTTATTATAATTTTATATAAACTTCGTATGGCTTAGAAGTTTGTAATACTTATTGTTTATATTCAATTTTGTGTAAAATAACATATAATACATACTAGATAATATATATTTGCATGCCTTGTAGGTAGAAAAAGAGAAACTAAGATTAATAAAATTAAGACCGATTATAAAACTGACCTTATTTAAATGCAATTAAAGTTTATTATTATTATTACTAAAAATATATACTTTACCTACATCTAGCGTAAAATATGTAGCCTTTATTATGTTGTCTCGATCTCTTGTTAAAATTGTAAAATTTGAACTAAATCTATTCAGTAGTTCGCATCCAAATTACATTGTCCATCCATATTACCATTACCGGCTCCATCGCACAGGATGCTAGTTTATGGCAACTTATTTATAACAACGGCATCTATTTCTGCTGTGAAGCAGTAATGTGTAAGCATTACTGTGTTATTATTTATGTGTTACCGGCCTGAAGGGCGCCGTAGCTGGTGAAATTACTGGGCAAATAACATTTATGTCTCAAGGTGACGAGCGCATTGTAGTGCCGCTCGGATTTTTGGGTTTTTCAAGAATCCTGAGCGGCACTGTATTGTAATGGGCAAGGCGTATCACTTACTATCAGCTGAACATCCTGCTCGTCTTGTCCTTTATTTTCATAAAAAAATATATTGAGAAAAAACTTCTTACTTTTGAAACTAAAAAGTATAAATTCAAAAATTATTTCATGAATTTCGTGCTAAATGTGTAAATCACCTAGAAATAATTTGCAACTCGAAACTAGGTGAAAACTTTGCTATTAAGAAGCAACACATCAAAATAGTTTCTCGAAATTTACTCAGCATGAAGCCACAGTTATGGAACTTTATTAATTTCTGTTTTAATGGGTTTTGTTGTATGAACAATATGTAGAGAAGATATTTAAAAATAAAATAAAATAAGTCTTTATTGCTGTTATTTTTAACTTAATTAACAAAACATATTAAAAGTTTAATAGAGGTAACAAAATATTATTAAACTATCTAGGTGGTTGGCATTCCGTTGATCTCCCCTTGCTCGGCTTTCAACAAAAGCCTCCTCTAACTTTCATCTTTTGCTTCACGTAAACATACTGGACCTGCTGCTTTCTTAAAACCATCTTCCACTCTCTTTGTCTCCTCTTGCCTCTGCTTCGGCGGAGGAAGAAGATATTTATTTTAAAGTAAATAAATTAAATTAGGACATAGTGTTTGTGTTAAATATCCATGGAATTAAAAGAGTAAAGGGCGGATCGAAGGTTCGCTTCAAAACGGCAATAATAGGCTGGAAGGCCCACATCAGATTAAAGTGGAGGCAAATAGAGTTTCCTATTTAAATAACATAGTGACTATACAGGTGTCCCAAAGTTATGTGACATGAAGGGAAAGTACCTTAAATATCGATGATAGGCTATTTTACTGAAAGAAGACTTTATGTTATTTTTAAAAGTTAGTACTTCTGCATTCAAAGATTTTCTAAAAATTACTTGCCTCGTCTGGGAATTGAACTGAATTAATGTTTCAACTGAACCCCTGCTCCGCGGCAGTCTGTAATGCGACATGCGACAGATGAACGAAAAATTTGAGGTGAATTTATAAAATTTTCACATAAAATAAAGCTTTTGCTATGGTCTTGTCTGTACATTACCATGGCTTTAACCTGACGTCCTTTTTGTTCAGTCTCGATCTAAAACACCAAAAGGAAAAATGTTTAGGCCTATGTCGATCTTTTTCTACTATTCCACCCAAAACAGTTCTCTTCTGCTGTTACTACATAATACACACCTTTATTATTTATACCAATATTATTAAATGACATAATTATTAGTAAGAGTGAGAGAGCAAGAGCTTACCGCTGCCGTATGCGTGAGAAAAAGGAAAGCTAGACAAAATGGCGCCGTTACGCGTTACGTTACGAAACGGGCTCCCCCCCATGAGAAGTTATCACTTTCTAAAAAAAAACTAAAATGTATAATTACATATTCAAATCGTGGATAGTAATGATTCAGATGTACAGAACAATAAATACCGTATAGCGAAAAAGACATGGAACAGGAATTCGCTTTTCAAATGTTTACAAAGCCACAAACAGCGCATCCCTTCTTAATCATGGCTTAGTTAAGGGATGGGTTTGATCCTTTATGTCCTTCGGGAGGTTGAATTGTCCTTTGTTTTTATTTACGTTGTGCTAAACTGTGAGTTTATGAGATTATTATGGCTGATTTAGTAAGAAGATAATTTCGTTGATTCTCTTTAAACCTTAGAATATTTTGCAAGTGAAATAGTCCATAGGTGTGTTAATCGCTTTATTTTTTGTGTATGACACTGAGCTGTCACGCTTGTCTAGTTCCGTTCTAATCTCGTTCCAGTAAAGTCAGCTCGAGCCAACGAGCACGATCAGCCAGAGCAAAATTTAAAATTACATCGTAATTTATACACAATTATAAATTATACACATACCTATGTAAGAGTTATAAAGTTAAGATTGTATGTTTCGCCCTTATTCAAAGTTAAGTTTGAGAAGTTTTATTAAGAATCGCAGTTAAACAACTGATCAATTGTGAACCATAAACACTCAAGAAAAATTCCGCACTATCGCACAAAATTAACTCGGAAGCATTCGCGAAGCTCCGTCAATCTTATCGTCTCAATATTACAACAGTGTCCCAAAAGGTTAAAAACAAGAAGGTTTTTAACCAGTTTCAGCCAGTGATCGATTTCATTCAAATGTAAGTTGCCCAAAAAATCTAATCATTAATTTTTAATAATAATTTATATTAATATTTTATTTAATTAATTTTATGGTAGCAATAGGAAAATTCATAATGCCAGTAATCCTTCTGAATCTGTAACTTATTATTGAATTACTATTTAAAGGATATATATAGATTGCGCTATATAAAGCGACAAATTTAATTTTAGTAAAATTTCATTACGTTATAAACATATAACTTTTACTCTAATTATTCGAGTATATTTAATCCTAATAGGTTTTTATACAGAAGATATTATTATGAATTGTATAAGAAAATATAAGTCAAAAGCGCCCCCATCTATAAGCCAAGTAATACCGCGGTAAATGGAACTAAACTGAAAAGACTTTGAAAACTTGTAAACAAAGATCGATACATGTGGTGAGCTTCCCTTCTTCCAATAAAGCTTAATACACAAGCTGTAACCAAGGTGAACGGCCCTATCCCCGCGGGACACCAGCTGATGTTATTGACAACTTTCCTCTTGTTTTTGACTATTTCTACAAAGGGCGATATATATAGATACAGGTGATAGCATTATAAGGAAAATTTCGTTCAAATTCAATTTAAATATTTTTAACCGACTTCAAAAAGAGGGAGGTTTATAATCCGATTTACGTTATTCTGTTTTAGTTCGATGTGCAATAGATACCACTTGGTGCCATAAAAATTTTACATGGTTCTTATAGCTTCGTCTAGAACATATCAACCCAAGCAGGCAGACACGCGCGGCCAGACATCCTTTTAATAAATATTACAGTAAGTAAGGCACCGACTGCAAACCTGTCAATATGTAGCACGTATAAATAATAGTATTTTATTAATATTAAAGGTAAAAGTTTGCATAAGATGTGTATTAAATTAAATTTTTATTAAGTTATTTTAAACATTTCAGTTTTTGAAGCCGGTTTTTTAAACGTAGTTTTTTTTATTAATAATCACTAATATGGGAATTATATAACTTAATGAAAGTCTAAAACTAACTACTACCCATTCGATAAGGTATGCCTCAGTGAAGATCGAGCGCAAGAAACTCTTCGGGCTTTTTTTCATAAAAATATGGTTGTTTTTATTGTACGATGTCACTTGGATATCGTACAAAATTCCCAGTCTGTGGTATCATTAAGAAAGTCAGTTCAGTTCAGGTTGTATAAAGCAGATTAAAAATCTATGTAACAATATAATTATTTTTCTAATATAACATCATTTAAACTCTTTTTTGATTTTAATGCCCATTCTTCTAAAGCCTGACCGCAAGTTGCATAAAGCATCCTTAAAGATAATATTTCAATATGTCACAGCTATCATTGACTGTCAAAATGAAAAAGAAAGACTATTATTATATTTAATGAAACATAACTTTAAGGTTGCTTAACTAGCGGAATGTCATTTTATTTCAGAATACATATTTCTCTAGACCTTATGAGATGAAACCTACGTGCAATATTTTGCATTTATATTTTCCATTTATATTTTCAGCTTTATCATTAATTCAACGACAAATGCTCAAAAGTCTTAACTTACTGAAGAAAGTAAATAAAAATAACGTAATAAGATATCCTTAGATATGTTCTCCGCTGCGCTCCAACAAGATACCGTAGGCGTAGTTGGAAAGTGCTACAAAAATACTACTCCCAAGTGGGCGTACCCGAGCCAGTCTCGAACAATGTGTGACGTTGACGTGCCACATGTTCTGTTAAACTTTACTAATAATTGAAACTAAAATGCCGGGTTGCGTAGTAAAGCGTAGTAATGAGAAGAAGTAGCAAGAAACTTATTGCCACTCTTTTCTTAATCTTCAAAAACACTTTACTACATAATTTCCACATTTTTCTTTCCTTTGGCTAAAAATTATTAAAAATTTATATATTTAACACCAATAACAGAAAGAACTTAATTTTATAACTGTTTTTTTTTTTTATACAATAATATCTGCAAAAAATAACGCATTATTTATTCAAGAAAAGCTTATAATAATTGAACTTTCTTGTCATTTGCTTAACTTGTGCTTTTATAAGTCTCTTGAAAGATGTTAAAGGAAATTTATGCAAAGTGGACATTTTATTTAACTTTTCTCTTTTTAAAGATATAGCATACTATTCGCTGTTAACCTGATTTGAATTTTAAACAGCTGACATTAAGTTACGATGGGTTTTGCACCATCACTTTCATGAAATATTAGTAAAAAGTGATCATCGCCGCACGATATTAATAATAATGAAAATTAATTGAAAATGGAATGTACGCTCTTGTCTTTTCATAACCCAGGTCAACTAACCACCGACATAGAAAGACCAGGAAAGTTTAATGTTTATGGTTAAATATATAACCATTAATATTATGGTTAAATATTACAACACTTCGTTACTTGTGAAATTACTGGGCCAATCAGACTTAACATGTTATGTCTCAAAGTGACGAGCGTCATTGCGATGCCGCTCAGAGTTTTCATCATCATCAAGATCAATCAAGAATTCTGAGTGATTCTGAATTGCAATAGGTTGAGCGATATTGCGAGAGGGCCTTGCACCATTTTTTCTCTCTCAGCAAGCCGTTCGTAACCCGAAACGGTGGTAGCGCTTTAACTGACATAAAAAGTGTTAATTTAATAATAAAAATAATTTATGAAAAACAAATGCCTCTAAAACCTTTTTATGAGTTAATTGTTACATTGTATCAACCCCATAAGTCTATGATAAGCAATATACTTGTCTATAGACAAATATAGCGTGCGAAAGAGACGAACATATCTATCGGAGATACAGCAACATAGAAAAGACTACTGTAACCGATTTTAACCGTCCATTCGTGAACAGTAATAGTATATATATACTGCACTAGTTAACGCACAGCTTGACAATAAAAATTGATCACGGAATTACCTTAACTAATATTATAAAGAGGAAAGATTTGATTGTTTGTTTGTTTGCATTGAATGGGCGCCGAAACTACTGAACCGCTTTGAAAAATTCGTTCATTGTTGGGAAGCTACACTATCCTCGGGTAACATAACCTATATTATGTTTAATTTTTTTTTACTAAAACTCCACTAATATATGTAAAAAAATAACCAAAAATATTCTTTACATCGCGTGCGCTGCGAAAAGTATTAATTATAATATAATGTACTACGACTTTGCAGAAAACATCATTATTAACAAAAATCGTCGTGACGAAAAAATACTATAAATATTCTTTTATTTAAAATTACGCGAGCGAAGTCGTGGGGTATCAGCTAGTATTCCATATATATTAAGCCCCATAGACTTATATTAAAACAACAAAGAATAAATTATAAGAGCAAGTGAAGCATGAAATAGAAAATGGCGAACATCCCATAACCACCCCAGATCGAACTCTCTAAATCATATTTACAATAAAAGTCGCGTAACGCACAAATAATAAATATTATCGCGATGCATTTATTGTCTTCCTTTGTAGCACAAGTCGACTTGATAACATATTGTTAGTTCTTGTTTATATGAATTTATGAAGTCAAATTATAAATAATTTCTCTTCTAGGTTCCTTACCCGAAGGGTAATTAACAGGAACCTTATTTCTGAAACTTCGTTGTCGTGTCTGTCAGCAAACAATTAATAAAAAGCCATGATGGCAATTTCCTATGTCTTTTGAAATAGAATTTTGTTGCGAACTAGTAAGGTTTCGGGCGTTACCTTACCAACATTTCTATCTTCAGTTAATAGTTACTAGAATTTTAAATCATGTACCAGGTAACTCAGCGATTGCGTATTTGAACGAAGCTAACATTGCTTGGCTAAATATTGCAAATATTCTACATTTTCCAGACGACTTCATGGGACGCATGCATTCTTCTTAAGTCAGCCTATGATAATCTTTTGATCACATCTACTGACAGAACAGAGCGTACTAGTCTTTTGGTCGTGACACAAAATGAGTCGGGCTTTTGGTTACAAGCGTTGCCTTCTGCGCCTATTGGGACGCTACTTGACAATATGACATTGTCAATTTGTGTATCACTCTTGGGCGTCACGGGGTATCCTGCCTAAAAACGACAGGCCGTATACGTCGTCACGCCAGCATGAATGAAGTCATCCGCAGGGCATTTGCCGCTCTTAATTCTTCTTAGCTGTTTTAGAGCCAAATGGTTATTACCCGCCACGATGGCAAGCGTTCTGATGCAATAACCCTGGTGGCTTGGGCTCGGGGAAGGCGCTGGTGTGGGACGCCACTTGCGTCGACACTCTGGCTCCTTCTCATGTTCAAGCTACGTCAGTTGGTGCTGGGGCTGCTGCTTTGACTGCCGAAGACAGCAAGCGTCGCAAATATGTCGGTCTCAGTGAGTCATACATCTTTGTGCCGTTTGATGTCGGACTCTTGGCCCGTGTAGCCCAGAGGTGCGGAGAATGTACAAAGTTACTATCTTCGCACCCCAAAAAGGCAACTGGAAACCCAAGCACTGGCAGCTATTTCGGCCAACGGATCAGCATAGCTATCCAACGCGGTAATGCTGCCAGTATTCTTGGTACGCTTCCCCGTAATGATAGTTTATAATAAAAGAAGATAGTGTTATAATGTTTGGTACGATAGGTACGGAATGCAGTTTTCAAGGAACTTTCTTCCTCGTACAACCAAGCTATGGAATGAGCTTTCTTGTGCGGTATATCTGGACGACGTGAAATAGGTAACTTCAAAAAAGATACAATCTATATAAAACTGAGGTCACAAAAACAGTATTATCATGTCTGGTCTGGTGTACTCTAATATAAGCCTTGACTATTAGACCCTATTCAAATTGTCGGGGTTCCATTGCTCATTGAATGATTCTCAAACCATTAAGTGGGCCGTAAAAGTTTTTAAAGTACTCAATAACTTTATATGCGAGATAAAATAAACAATATAATAATTGGTTCCATTGTTCTGTTTTCAAACTTTCCGCAAACACTGGTCTTCTTCGTTAATTTGTAACAATCATTCAAAACAAAGCGTTAATTCCTTGGCAGCAATTTAGAAACATTTTGAGCAAAAGTAACAATAGCCGGCTGCTGAATTTAATTACAGATAAAAGCTTAGCGGAATTTCAGTTTGCATTCGATTAAAATGTTCAGATTTTCTAAATTTATCGCCGCTTCTTAAGTCTAATTCATTTCAACTGCTATCTGCCGGTTAATTAAATACTTAATCAGTGAATAACTGTTATTTATCGGATAACTACTATATTTAATGGTGAATATTCATCGTGTATGTGGTTTTTGTATGAGATTATAAAATCATGAATCAAATATTTATATTTTTGGATTCATACGATATGTAAATATAAAAAAACAAGCCATTTAACCATTGACGTAATAAAAACAACTAGCGCCCCAATCGCCTCGTAAAAGGTCATCAAAAATTGTGCGAGCGGCGTTGAAATTAATGTGTACAGATAACATTAAAACATTCATTCATATTAACACTACAGTAATGCTCAAAGTCTATGAACGAAAACTCTGCCTATTAGACGCGTAGGCAGAGTTTGGCTTCGGGAAATTATTGAGCGTAATTTTACGTCAATGCATTCAATACTTCTATTCTGACTTATTGCGAGACTTGGGCCCTGACATCAATGGAGACCGACGATTAAAGTGCAATGAATAGAAGAATGTGGGTATTAAAAAAATAACAAACAAATTAAATATACTGAAATAATCATCATAATATCGAGCATGGAGGAGAGGAGCTGTGCTTCAAGTGTCTGTTATACTACGAAGCAGGATTGGTGAACCAAGAGACATAAGATTTGAATCCTAGAGATGGCAAATAGCGGACACAACGAAAGATGATTGAGAGTATCAGTGGGAGGCTCCTTTGCACAGGCTATCAGGCTAGATTATGGGTACCACGACGACTATTTCTGCCGTGTGTAAGCATTATTGTGTTTCAATCTGAAGGGCGCCGTAGATAGTGCAATTATAGGGCAAATAAAACTTAACATATTGTGTTACCGTTCAGAACTTTTGTGTTTTTCAAGACTCCTGACTGGCACTGCATTGTAATGTGCAGGGCGCATCAAGTACCATCAACTGAATGTCCTGCTCAACTCATCCCTTATTTTCATAAAAGAAAGTAAATAATGAACATCTAGATTTATATAATTATAATACAAGCTGTCATTTTTTAATGGTAGATATTTTCACCAATATTATCATTATAGTTATGATTTGAACTCAATTTGAACTTGTGTGAATTTTTAATATAGACTCTTCGGCTTTGATGTCACAGAGTAAAAAGTAAAGAGAGTTGAAATAGCACGCAACTCACATACAAAGTTTATTTGAAAACATTACGTCAACATTTTTTACCAGCGTTCCAGAGAGCATAGAGCATATTTGACAAGTGACAGAAGCGACAAAAAGCGTTAATTTCGCTCCAAACATGTACATACCACGCATCCCCCTTTACCACACGTAGTCTTTTCACATTTCCACAATATTAATATTCAAGCGACGTCCTTGTTCACGCGTGTTGCATTTTATATTATGTCCTGTGACCTGTCTGCGTGTATATATTTAAAAAGGTATATTTATCACAATGTTGGTTTTTTAACTTAAATTTCAATACTTAAACCATGCTTCATATTTTATATTGTTCGATTTCTTCTCAATATTTTCATCGATAAATAAGTTTGGTTTGTGAACTATATACTCGTAGCAGCCATCTACTAGGACATTGTGCTCAAACGGTCGATCGCGAGTGCTTTTTGAGTCGATCTCGAGAAAAGAATCCCATATAGAACTATTCACAGATTTTGTTTTAAGTAACTAAAATCAGTAATTATGTGGCATCTTATGAAAAGTATGTTCAGGACATGCAGTGTCATGCAGATTCAGCATTCAAAGTCACTCTTTAGTTAAGCTTAGAACTTAAGACTCTAGAACGCATTTATTTTGTAAGAACCAATAAATGTATATATATATAAAAGAGATGTATAATTGTATATTCCCTAATAACTCCTAAACTATTCGACCGATTTCAATGAAATCTTTTGTTATAGATTCGTTGAAGCTCAAGGAAGGTTTAGATATAGTTTGTCGTGTCACGATCCCACTCACGCATTTACCAATCTCTCGAACCGTTTATTGACAGAACAACGTCTGTCGGGTCAGCTTGTTTTGAATAATTATGATTTTTTTCATTGACATTTTAGAGCAGACCTTCACTTACTTTGACTAAAAAATGGATATAATTGTGCGCAAAACTTATATCAATGTTATCGTGACACTACCTAGACGACAATCTTTCATCACACATACTTGAAGCCTCTCAGAGTCGATGGATTGTAGTCTAACAATATCGAAGTAGATCGCCAGCAGTACAAGCTTGAGCACCCCTGTAATAAATAAATAAATATTGACACACTTTTTACACAAATTATCTTGCCCCAAATTAAGCACATATAACCTGTGTTATGGGTTGCAAGACAACGATATATTTAATAAAATATACTTACTTAAACATATAAATACATTTAAACATCCATGACTCGGAAACAATTTCCTCGGAATCCATATTCATCATAATATAAATGCTGCAAGCATTTACCCTACCGGGATTCGAACCCGGGACCTCTAGCTTAGTAGGTAGGATCGCTAACCACTCGGCTATACAGGACATGTAATAGGACAATGTATTCATTAATATAAGATACGATATCATAAAAATTGCAATGATTTTATAATTGTAAGATAAGAATTTAAAGTAATTTTATATTGGATTTAAATATTTTTTTAAAATTATAAGAAATTCATAGACTACTAGTCTAGTCTAGGATATAGCGGGTTAGTACTATCTGTCTTATTATAGTGTATTAAATATATGATAAGAAAGTAGTAGTTAAGTGTCCATACGTCGCTGTGACATTCTCGTTTTCGCATAGTTAAGATTTCGTGGCTGCTTAATAAAAAAATATCTTTTGGTGTTTGCTACAACTACAACCAGGCTGTCCGATCATTTAGATATTCAACAGTGGAGTAATAGGATTTACGACAGAGCTATTTTTTTAAAAAACATTTAAATTTATTTATAGATAATGCCTAAACAGTGGCTGGGACTTTATTATAGAAGTGTTTACATTTACCCTTAAAGCTATTATGTATCTTATGAAGCCTACTAGAATTAGTTACAAGCAATCCCTTATTTCTAGTGTTATAATAATGAATATCACTATTGAGAGCAAAAAGGTGACGATTTTTGTGAACGTATATTAAATTTTCATAAATGTACTGACAATGAACAGTCATAATATTTATTTCTTTAAATTTTTCTTTGAGAGACTGTCTATAACCAAGCGGATATATAGCACGAACAGCTCTCTTTTACAGAGCAAACACTATATCAATGTCAGCAGCATGACCCCATAGTAAAATACCGTACGTCATGATGCTGTGAAAATAATTGAAGTACACTAATCTAGCGGTCGCAACATTCGTGTACTCTCTAACGGCATATGCCGCAGAGCTGAATCTATCTGCTAGATGGGTAATATGTGGACCCCACTGAAGCTTTTTATCAAACGTGATACCCAAGAAGACCGTAGTGTCCACAATTTCCAATCTCTGGTCATTTATAAGTACTTTGGTTTGTACCTCCGCTGTGTTTGGTGTAGTGAACCGTAAAAATTTTGTGTTTTTACTGTTTCAGTGCAGATTATTCGTCTCAAACCAACGCACTATCTTTGAGAGTGCATTGTTTACCTCGTCATCAATATCTGCACGTCGCTTCACTTTAAAAATAAGTTACTCCACTTATTTCATCAGCAAACAATACAATCTCATGGCTATCATCTACCACAATCGGTAGATCGTTAATATATATAAGAAACAAGAAAGGACCATGTAGAGATAAGTCGAGAAAATGCGTAGAGATAATTTACTCGTGGTGCGCATCTTAGCCCGGCTGATTAGCTTGAACCATTCGATCGCGTACACGCAGAGCTCCTTGAATAACTAGGGCATGGCATGATTAATTGGTGCGGCATAGTTGTGTGGTTTGTACCGCATTTATTAAAGAGAGTGTTCTGAAGAGCCTCACACCACACACAATTAAGTTAATTATCATCCACGCCTTATGCCAGACCTGGTCTCCACAGTGCAGTTTCAAAGCACTTTCTACCACACACTACCTACCAATCTTTGAAAAGAAATTCCTTGCCTTGTATTCACAAGGAATTTCTTTCCACCATCAAAAGTGCGCACTTCAGAGACCGGCAATTACCCTGTGGTTCTTTTGGTGCTGCAGGAGAGTAGACGTCCCATCAGGTTTATACTGACACAAAATTTGTTTACGAATTATGACACATTAAGTCAAAGTTAATCCCAAGAAATCAAAAAAGTAACGAAAAAATTAAATAGCGCATAATTGAAGCCGTTTCATGTCGGTTTATATAAAGCTTATATTTTTAGTAAATTAGTTATCTACAGAATATGAGAAGGGAATTCATTTTTTCTTTGCATTTTTATTTTTCTTATCACCAATATACCCCTAACTTTTACAGTTGGAGCCATGCAAATCATTCAATCTACATAAAAATTGTACGATAATTTATTAATTGTACACAAATACTATTTAACATGATATAGTTTTGTTAGTTATGTTAAGAAAATTGTATTATGTTTGTATTCAATAAAAATACTTCTAAATATGAATTAAAATTATGTCGATCTTGTGCGAGAGAGGTAGCCTAGCTCCGCTCGATTCCTCAAGGCCGTTTGCTCGGTCCCCAGCCTTAATGAATAAACAGATTCCTTTCACATAAAAATAATTAAAATACATTATTCATAATTAGCGTTAGCTTAAGCTAGCATTCGTTAGCATTCCTTTAATAGAAATGTGTTTTATACCAAAAATGTATTCAAATTCTAAGACAATTTTATTCGAACATGCATTGAATAAAAAAGCCATATAAATTGTAGGAAACATCTCTGCAACAAATAAAACAAAAGGAAAATGCAATACGATGTAGCCATAAAATTCAACGAACTCGTAAACTATTGGGGCTTTTATGATTCATCTTCTGTTTGCTACACTTAAACAAGTGTACACTCGGCAACAAATTTTTACTTATTTTATAGTGATCGTGTTTAATATTTTCAATTTGTTGTATCATTTTAATCACACATCATATTACACATATTTCAGACACAGTTTCCACGTAAATATTTCTGCATCAAGTTTTTTTCATTTCATATTTATTAGTTATTGTTTAAAGATGTCCACAATTGCGATGATCAAAATATTAAAGCTTTAACCTGCGAGTTTATTTAAGATGATTTGCACAAGGTCTCGAAATAATAGTCAATTAGTATCATAAGATATTGTTGAATCTTCACATTATCTCGAAATGTTCATAAAGTCATTGTATCCTGCTTTATTTGCACACAACGAGTAGATAGATGACATATCGTATTAAAAACTTAATGGCGCGTGCCGCAGAGCGAGACGTGGTACATGAGAGCCGTACTGAAAACCAGCCAAAAGTAAATGAACTTCCTTCAAAGCCCTGTCGGAGCACCAATTCTTTTATATTTTCCGAGCAAAAATTAGGTGATATAGGTGAAAAGTATTTCACTGGTATTATCTAACGTTGCTCCACTACTAAATGGGGACTTCAGACTAATAGTGTAATATTATGTAAGTACATTTTTTGTTTTTTAATTTTTTCTTTGTAAAATATCTGCACTTTATTGTGTTATTACACTCTATTTATCCCTGATTTTATAAAAGTCTCTAAAAATAAATACAGTAACAAAAACTTTGAATTTGTTTAAATTTAAATATTCACTTCTGTGCAGCATTGTACAGAAGTGTCGAAACAGTCTAGTGTCTAAGTAAATTTGGTCATCTCACCCAATCTTCGTTTACGAGGGGCTATCCCCTTTGAGGTATCGAGATTTGAGTACACTAACAATAAATCAGGCTGGCCTAAGACATTTTCTTATTTAATTTACTCCCTCATTTCGAGCCTGATTGTTAATAAGTACGAATTTGCTCAAGGTCTTTGGTTTGGAGTGCACTAAAAGCAGGAGATATATAAATAATTATTATACTGTTATTGTTTGTTAGTTTAAACTACTTACTGTTGGTTTAGCAGTCAGATTATAATAATTATTTTTATACATGACAGCAAGATTGGAAAGATCCTGCTGTCGATCACAAAGTTCTTTTTAACTTCCCGCTAAGAAAATTGATATTTTTAAAAAATTCGGGAAGATTTTAGTGTCACCCCATTTTTAGGAAATCGAGTTTTCATCAGAATTCGACGTTTAAAGGTCCCCCACTTGCTTCCCCGACTATTCCGTGTCCGTACGTCTGTATGTATGTGTGTGTGTTTGTGTGTGTGTGTGTGTGTGGATGTATGTAGACCGCTAATAACTTTTGAACGGCTTAACAAATTTCATCGCGGTTGGCGCGTTTTCACAAGGGCTTGACCATACTTAGATTTTAAATACAATTCAGACCGGTAGATTTTATGTACTTATAACAAAAGATCTATGAGAATTTTTTCTTTCATATGTGGTTTGGTTTTTTTGGAATAACTTTTAAACGGCTTAACCGATCGATTTCAAAAACCATGTGAATCGGCACTAAGCCGATCAAAATCGGTCGACGAAACATAACCGATAAAATTGGTTTTTCGGAATGACTTAAAAATTTCGAGTTCGATCAATTGAAACTCAAAGATTCTCAAGAAGGCTCAAAAAACTATGTAGAATGCCGAATTTTTTTTTAATTGATGTTTAAATTGTTGATAAAACAAATGAAATAAAAAGCTCGTAAATAAATGTCCGAAAGAGTAATTTATAAAATGTAACCTGTAAATATATACTCTCGCTTATAAGGAGATAAATATTAGTATTTTATATGAAGTAGAAATATATCGGAAGTTGTAAAATCGTCGTTTGTGATTTAGCCAAGCTGATACAGCAAGAGTTACATTGAAAGAGGTTTATATACTCGGAGATAGAAAGCTCGGTAGTCACGTTTCAGCTCTTACGTCAGAATCTTCAATATTTCGAGATCACTTCAAATCACACGTGGAGAAATACGTTCTTGCAGGTGCGAGAGAAGTTTTGTGTCTGATTTCTATACAATGTGTTTATTGAAATATAATGTACTTTATATTATTGTTGGTTGATTTTGTATTATCGATATATATAAAAATGAATTGCTGTTCGCTAGTCTCGCTAAACCTCGAGAACGGCTCCACCGATTTGGCTAATTTTGGTCTTGAATTATATGTGGAAGTCCAGAGGTTTAAAAGGTGAATTAATATGAAAATGCTCGGAAAAAAATATGTGTCCGATGTGAAAATGTGATGTGTCCCCCGTCGTTCAGAAATCAAATTGAAAGAATAGTTTAAAATGAATAACTAAATCGAATTTATATCTTACTAACTTTCTCAAGATGTAAAGAATAAACTTAATTTTATATACAGAACAACGTCTGTTGGGTCAGTTACTCATAAATGTCAATATATGAAGATCCTTTTAAGAGAAGAATTTCATTCATAATATTTCTAACTAGCTACTGCCCGTGACGTCGTCTACGTGGATGGTATAAAGCAGCAAAAATGCTATGCCTGCATCTACTGTGATTATAATATAGACAGCCTATATGTAGTTTCGACAAACATACAGACAAATATAAAGTATTTTTTTGGATTCGGTATTGTTTATAAAACATGCAGCAATTATACATTTAAAAATATTCAACGAATTGTTTTTTCTTTGTCACGATTTTATTATGTACCAGTGGGAGGCTCCTTTGCACAGGATGCCGGCTAGATTATGGGTACCACAACAGCGCCTACTTCAGCCGTGAAGCAGTAATGTGTTGTGTTTCAGTCTGAAGGGCGCCGTAGCTAGTAAAATTTCTGGGCAAATGAGACTTAACATCTTGTCTCAAGGAGACTCAGAATTATTGGAATTTTCAAGAATCCTGAGCGGTACTACATTGTAATGGGTAAGGCTTCAAATGAACGTACTGCTCGTCTCTTCCCTTATTGTCATAAAAAAAGTAAAGATTGTAAACACTGTGGAGAAATGAAACTAAAGCCGAAATGTACAGTGTATGAAAAATGTATTTGTAAAGGGTCCGTTGTTCACAAAGTTTGTCTATTTGAAAAAACATGATATTAGTTAAAAAGTCAGCCATAAATTCAATTTACTACGCTGGTTTCAGTACAGAGTAATTGCAAATGTTCACGAACAACTGTCCTTAATTTGGAACTTTGAAATTCAAAGTGAAACGAGAACAGTAAACGTACTAAAATGAGGTATTAGCATTTATGTAAATTTTGTAAAACTGTTTGATATTAATATTACAATAGTTTCGCGTTGTATTCTAATATGAATTCTCGTTTTTAGCGTTCCGCAACAGAAGGGTGTAAACGCTATCCTGCCTGCAGTCTTGTCTCATTATATATAATAGAGTAAACACTTGGTCGGATTTGCTACGACCGGACCATCGGACGGTTCTGTGGGAGCCAAGCACCAAATGGTCCGGAGTCGTACTCAGTAAGGTCCGGACAATTCTTCTTCTTCTCAATCAGTCACTCTAGTCAGAGTGGTCGTGTCGTGAGATGCTGCAACATTAGTCGCCGTTGGTTTCTTTAGTATTGGGTTGCACTGCCTCCCTCGCGATGTTCCTCCACTTTTGGCGGTTTGTAGCATTGCGGGATTACTCCACCACAGGTCTCTGGGTCACTGTTTCGACAAGGTCCGTCCATCGCGTCGGTCAGCGTCCTCTCTCTCTTTTTCCCTCCACCTGGCCCTGCACTATCAACCGCTCAATCGATCCTTCATTTCTGGAGATGACGTGACGAAAGAACTTCTGAATTCGTAGTTGCACAGTCGACGATAGCCTTTCTTTTATCTTCAGTTCTTTTAAAATGGAATTGTTGGTTCGTAAAGCCATCCAAGGGATTTTCAGGAGTCGCCTCCAACACATCTCTAAGGCATCAATTTTGCGACGATCTTGCAGTCTAGGGGACCAGGTTTCAGCCCCGGAAAGGAAGATTGGAAACACAAGCTACCTCATAAGTCAAACCTTGGTGGTTTTGGTGAAATAATAATTTTGGGCAATGCGACATTCCATCGACTATGGCCCGACCACGTCCGATGGTTCGGCGGTACCAAATTCGATCATGTATTTAGCCTCTAACCGTACTAACATTAGCGTGATGTCAGCAGTTATTCGCCAGTTTTTTAAAGATAATATATCGAACATGTCAGCGTCTGGGGAAGCCTTTATTGATGGCATTTGAGAATTTTTGGTACTACCCATAGACATGGAATATACTAGAGTAATTAGGTCTTATTATCATGAAGTCCATAATTATCCAAATGTTATGAGTTTTTATAAAGTGTTATTTCTGCCAAGTTCCATTGTTCAAGGCGAGTCGATATCTCCTGAAGATGCCGCGTGTAGAGGCTTGAGACAGTGTCGAATTGTTGGAAGATAAAACTTATAATACTTATGGAGATTATAGTTAATAAATCATTGTATTTATTGGAAACAATTACTAATTGTGTAGTAATAATAATAATACAGTAATCACGACCATCATGTTCATGAAGCATCCTTACACAAACAATGAATTCAAGCTCAAGAGTATAGGATGCATTGACCCTTAGTCAATGCATCCTATATACCGACTAAAAACTTCCTCTATGCTGTCAGCCCTGAAGGCTTTTACAGTGCCATAGGACGTGGGCCGTGGAGGCCGCAAAGACTACGTAACAACAGTCGTCTCTAAAGGAGACTCGAACCTCGGATCGCCTGCGTGCTTTTAGGAAGCAGAGATGATGAAAATGAAATGAAAAAATGAGAATAACACACTCGTGAGTGCGGTATACGTATTTATGTTTGTTTGTTGAAGTGTGTTTGTGATTGTGTATATCATTCCGTCAGTCTGTCCGTGTTATGATTGATGAGTCCTACACAAATGTACCTTCCGACAACGAGTGGACGCCAAATGACTAGATTGTATTAGTTGTGGACGATAACTTCAAGATTATGCTAAGATCTATAGAGCATGGACCTAGATCAGACTTTACTCACGTCAAACTCAGCTGAGTGTTAGCATAATTTTTAATTACATTTTTATAGCCATTTAATAGCTGAAACAATGCTGAACTTAAGCTTAGTTTTACACAGTAAAGTCTGAGCAAAACTAAGTATGCGATATATATGTATATAGATACCCAAACTATGACTAGACATTCGTAAGTCAGCCACTTCACTGTATTTGTAATATTATTATTCATTATCATAAAGTACTAACAACCTGAGATATGTAAGAATGTATTAAGTAACTATTAAGTAATCAATAGAAAAATTAAAGTAATTACTTTAAAGCTTAACACATAAACTTATTAAGCTTATCACTTACATGTAAAAATATATTATGCTTGGTAGGTATCCGCAGATGAAAAACTATTTTTGTGACAAAGTTTTCAATCTTTTCGCCGTCAACCATATTTATAATTTTTCCCTAACGCGCCAAAAGAAGAAGAACTTCTATCCACATGAATATAATTTAAAAATGGAAATAAAACCTTGAAGGCGATGAGTGAACTTGAAACGTATCGATTAAAGTCACAACGACTTCATTATCCGACCTTCGGTCATACTCGATCCGGCGCTTGACACAAATGTTTGAGGAGGCCTTTTTCTCTGAAGAGCTTTTGGGGATAGACTTGGTATCGTATTTAATTACTAAGGGTATGTTGAATTAAGTAAATGTAAATTATTATATTAGTAGATATAATAAATATTTATTATCCTCTGTTGTTGTTGTTCTAGTAGCACTTATTCTTAATCGTCTTCCCATCGCATGACTTGTTTGCCCTGCATTCATTTTACAATCTAATGGTTCTCATTCTGTTATGATAAAGTTTTTGAGAATGCATTCGTTTATAATGCTTTGATCAATATTATCTTAAATGTTTGCTTCCCCTTGATAGATGGCGTTGTACTGATTTGTATTCACTTTGAATCGCACTGTAACTGTTTTCTACGAAGAAGTGTGTAAGGCTGTTTTTGTTGTAGATGTATTTTCCGTCATCCACCAACTGCTGCCAGTACCTCAACTGCAGACGTCGCACGCCCTACGCGTGGGGATCTGCATCGAGCGTCAGCTAACCCGCGTGTTCGCTTTCTAGAAGCCGCCACAATATCGACTCGCAGTGGCTGATGTCCACGCCTTGTTGGACTCGCCGCTGCCCACGATCGTCGCGGGCGACTTCAACGCGAAACACACGGCGTGGAACTCCAATATTGTAAGCCCAGTTGGTAGACGCCTCCTGGACGACGCAGATCGCCACGGCTACGAGGTGCTAGGACCAGAGGTCAGGTGCAGCCCACATGCCAGACGTCCTCGACATAGACGTTACGCACGGCCTAGCTGCCGCACCATCGTTAGACGTCCTGGATGACCACCTCACCTCCGACCACCTAGCAGTCCTCTTGACGATCTTCTTGATCTGAAGACGACCCCGATGACGACATCGCTGCCTTCTTCGAAGCATCGCCAGGACTGGCGAATCTTCGCCGAACACATGGCCGAACATTCGCCGTCCTTTAAAGTAGAGAGCCCTGCAGACGTCAACCGACTCGCCACGGACCTCAGCGCAACAATGTCCAATGCGCTTCGAGAGTCCAGACTCGACGCTGCATCTACTCGTAGACAACCCCAGCTCCCTGCTTACATACAAGCGATGATCGAGCAGAAGAGGAAGCTTCGCAGGCAATGGCAAAACCTGCGGTGCCCGACCATGAAGACGCGGCTGAACGCTCTGGCCGCCAAGATTTCAGACGCACTGGAGACAGTCGCAGACGAATCCTGGCATTCCGCCATCGAGCGAGCCGGCGACGACTGGTCTGCACTGGCGGGCATGCACCGCCTCCGCCGCCAACTCTCCGGGAAGCCCTCCCCGATTAGACCCCTCATGGTCAGTGACGGAACCCCACGTTACCGAGCTGAGGATCGAGTGGAGATATTTGCGGACCACCTGGAGACGCAGTTTACACCCAACCCGACCGCGGATGTGCAGCACGTAGAGACCATCGAGCGACATGTGAAGAACTACTTCGAGTCGCCGATAGTGCCGACAGAAGACCCCGTCGTGTTCTCCCCCAGACAAGTCCAAAGGATGATTCGACGAACTAGACTGCGCAAAGCCCCCAACAGTTCGGTTTCCGTGCCGAACACTCCACCACTTAACAAGTGGCGAGGGTACTGCACCACCTCGCTACCGCCTACAACAGGGGAGAGCAGTCTGTTGCAGTATTCCTCGATATGGAGACGGCGTTCGATCGCGTCTGGCACGCCGGCCTCGTGTACAAGCTGTCCACGTCTACTACTCCCCGCCGAGTAGTTAAGACTGTGGCCACCTTTTTGGAAGAAAGACGTTTTCTAGTGGTGGTTGAAGACGCTCTGTCCACGGAGCGCCCTATCCGAGCTGGTGTGCCCCAGGGAAGCTGCATGTCGCCCATCTGCTACAGCAGATACACGGACGACATTCCAGTCGCCGACGGCGCCATTTAAGCGCTGTATGCCGACGACGCGGCGTTAATTACTACCTCGCTGAATGCCCCACATGCAGCGCTGAAGATGCAGTGAGCACTGGACGCGCATTCCACTTGGCTGAAGGACTGGAGACTCACGGTCAACGTGGCGAAGACTCAGGTGATTTCCATCGGGCGGACGCGCCTTAGCCGCCCCCGGCCCCGCTGTCACTCATGGGTGAGACCGTCGAATGGTCCCCGATATCCAAATACCTCGGTGTGACCATCGACAGGACCCTCTCGATGTGGCCCCATGTGAAGAACATGGAGAGCCTGGACGACTTTGTTCAACGCCTGAGCACCTCTGTGTTCGCGCGCGCCGATGGAGTGCGATCCCAGCATTTGCGTGGCATCGCGCGATACCATCGACGACCGCCGGACACAAGAGGACTACCACGTGACCTAGTCTCCTGGGATACGACTGCTTTCTCGCCGCTGGCTGATGAGCGCTCAACGGTACACTACCGGCGGGCTCGACCTCGCTGAGCGGCGGGCGCAAGCCAACCACGGACCTACCACCTGATGTGCGAGAATTTTTACAACCTTTTTTGAATTATCGTTGAAAATATCGATTTCTGAATTTTTTGAGTTAACTTCGTTGTATAATCTACAAAGCCTGACGATGGGGGCGTTGAGTCCAATGTTTGTTCTGCAGTAAGGAATGTGAAAGATCTTGGATATCGTCTGTCTTGGGTATTTAAAGGGTACTGAGAGGGATATGCATTCTTGAAGGTCAGAATTATTTATTTTATTATTAACTATTTTGTGCAGAAATAATAAATCTAGGTAGCTGCGACGAGATTTTAGTGAATGAAGTTTAAAGAAGTCGAGGCGTTGGGTATAAGGGCATCTATAAGATATTCCAGGTGTTTGAAAAAGCTAGATGTCTCGAAAAAGACCGCTGTATTGATTCAATGCGTTGCGACTGCAAACTGTAGAAAGGATTCCAAACAACACTTGCGTATTCAATATGGGTTCGTACCAGAGCATTAAACAGTAGTATTTTGGTTTTTACGTGTATTTTTTCATGACGATGCAACCGCATCGACTAAGCCTGCCACCTGGACTTACTTACAGAGAAGCACAGAGCCATTCGAGCTTACGATAGGTATCCTTCGGTCGAGAATAGGCGCCACCTCCGCTACCTACAGTGCGTGGTACGGGAACGTATCGCGGAACTCGCGGCGAACGTTGGGGCCGCTTGCTCGGCAACCTTAAGCCATCACATGTGGCCATCTGGAAGCTGCCTCGCGCGTTTAGACAGGAGCCGCCCACAGTTATGCCTCCCTTAGACACACCGGGACTGCAGCCGGCGCTCGATGACAGATGCGAAGGTTGAATGCCTCGCCGACAGTCTCGAGAGTCAGTGCTCTCCAAATGCATGATCCGACCCGACCCACGTTAACGAAGTTGACCGTGAAGTTGAACGTCGCTCCGACCTGAGCCCATCAGGCGATGTAATAAAACCCACCTCTTACGAAGAGGTGAAACTAATTATTAAGGAGCTTCACTCCAAGTAGGCCGCGGGGCCCGATACTAAAAAACAATAGGGTTCTTAAAATCATGCCCTCGACTATTTTTACATAGTTGGTTACCATTTTTAATATTTTTTTGTCAAATAGCGCGTTCCCAGAACAATGGAAGGAGTCTATCCCTATCGGAATCCCAAAACCTTATAAACCAAAAACCAATCCAAGTAGCTACAGGCCTATTAGTTTAATTAATTCAATCGGGAAACTATACGAAATACATATTCTCGCACGTTTTAATCATCCCATCGCGGAGCTTAACCTGATACCCGACATACAGTTCGGGTTCCGAATCGATCACTCGTGTCCCCAAGCAAGCTCATCGACTCAACGAGTACATCCACATACGGCGTCAATTCCAAGCTACCACGGCAGCCGTGTTTTTAGATTTCACGAAGGCCTTCAACAAGGTATGGCACAACGGCTTACTATTTAAGCTGTACCAACTGGGAGTGCCAGATAGGCTCGTGCGCACCATACAAGCCTACCTTACTGATCGCCCCTTCCGATATCGAGTAAAGGGCACCCTATCCTCACCCCGACCCATCAGGTCTGGCGTACCACAGAGTTCAGTCCTCTCTCCCGCTCTATTCTCGCTCTTCATGAGCGACATTGCCAAGTTTCCGAGTGTCCAGCTCGCTCAATACGCTGACGATACTACGGCACTCTATTTTGGCTCCAACCGCTCAACCTTGAGCAAGAACATTAAAGTGCTTCAACGCGCCGTCGATGAACTAGGCAACTGGTTCAGAAAATGGCGGATTGATATGAACCTCAACAAAAGTGCAGCGGTACTCTTCGGTGACGCGAATAGCATCCGAGCTAAAAAACAACCGACCGACATTATTAATTTGAATGAAACACCCATACCGTGCGCGAAAGATTACAAATACTTAGCAGTCACGTTCAACAGCAATATGATATTTAAGAAACATATCGATACGTAGCAACAGAGCCCGATTTGTAATCAGTCGGAAGTGACGCTGTACAAAACTATCGTACGGCATATACATCATACGCAAGCGTCGTATTCGCGCACACTCGACCGAGCTACTCGCACAGTTTGCAAGTAGTTCATAATAAATTCACGCGCACAGCAACCGGAGCCCCGTGGTTCATCCGAAACATGGACCTTCACCGTGATCTTGAGCTTCCGACGATATCTCAACACTAATTTAAAGAGATATCGCGACGCTTCTATGACAAGGCGTCTAACCATCCCAACATCTTGATTAGGCATGTAGGTACACCCCGCTTTACCATAGTCTTAACCCATTGAGACGTCCCCGTCACGTCACGGTAGACCCGGATGACGAAATCACTGCCGCGAACGCGACACCAACACAAACACCGACACAGACGCACACAGACTGCCTTCGCAGGCGTAGGCGTGGTCAACCACAGCAAACACAGGCACTCGTCACTCTGAAGATGGCCAGCGGCCCGCAAATTTGATACAATCAAGCACACACATTTTTTTGATACCCGACGAGACGTAACACATACACAACCACAAACACACTCCACAAACAGACATAAACACAAAGATACATACACACATTCATACATACACACTTACATACATTACACAATACATCACCGCACTCGCCGGCGAGTGTGTTCGTCTCATTTTTTCATCTTCTGACGAGTCTCCTTAGGAGACGCTCCACGACTGTTATTGCAGTCTTTGAGGCCTCCAAGGCCCACGTCCTATGTCGCTGTAAAAGCCTTCACGGCTGACAGCATAGTCACACACAGTCCCGAGTCCGACATATTATTATGGGCCCCGTTTCGGCGTCTTCAATACGTAAATGTATTTTCCTCCTCTCTAAAAAAAAAACAATAAATTTGTCTCGCTCTTAGGTACTGAAGTTTTACTCATAGTATCACTCGGCTGTTGGATAGCTAGTACCGGTAGTGTTGATTAGATATTACCGAAGCTACAACGATAAGGATCGATGAATTGTATGTAAAAGATTAACAAATATATTCAGTTGCTATCATATTATAGAGTATTAAATGCATAGAAAATATATAAATACAGATTCCGATCACGTTAATAAAATCCGTCCAGTTGTGGTAAAGCTTTGAGCGAATTTATAATTAGGTTAAGTTCATGAGCTGGTTCTTTGCTTTATTCTGAACTAATATTTTAATAACAAAGTCAGACATGAAAATAATATGTCTTTGCAATAACAACATGCTAAATGATGGATCAATTCACATTTAATTTTGACGTCTGGCATTCCACTAACGCGCGTTTTTCAAGAAATTTCTTGACTTTGTGGAATCAATTACCGGCTGCTGTTTTCCAGAACTGATACGACTTAGGGACCTTCAAGAAAAGAGCTTATCTTAAAGGCAGGCAACGCAACACTTGACACCTGTTGTTGCGGATGTCCATGGGCGGTTGCATCACCTCTCCCCATCCCGTGAGCCTCTTGCCCGTTTGCCCCCTCTTATATAAAAAAAAAATGCCGGATAACAACATTTGCTCATAAGGGTACCTAATGGGAGTACCATCACTATAACTCTACTTTTCGTTTGTCCCTTCGTCTGTCTGTCAGCATGTTGTATTTCATATATCACAATAGTAACACAGTTTGAGCTTTGTTCAAGTATTAACTATTGCTGTATTAAAAATAAATAAAAAGTGACATGGTGAATCCAAAAACAACCGCCGTACAAATAAATACAGCGTTAAATGTTACATCTTATTACGATTTTTTTGTGAATACTAAATGATACAAATTAAATTTGTAACTAAAATTTATGAACGACTCGGGATGGAGCCACAACCTTGAAAGTTGAACAAGACAAGATGCGGCTCTCGAACCGTTGGTTACAGCACTCGGAGAGGAACACGAGAGGTCACGGGTTCGACTCCCGCATCGTTCATAAATTAGGGTCTCAAATTTAATTTGTTTAATTACCTAATCCCAGAAGTATCACTTTAAAAATAACAAATTGTTTACATTAGAAAGAGCGACATTTCAAGTTAATTTCCTAATATGTAATTATTAGGGGGGGGCAGGATATCGACTGTAAAGCAGATTCTTTAGATGAAGGCACGACCTGAGAGTTGAACAAGACAAACCAAGATTTACGAACCAAGCGGGACTCGAACCGTTGGCTCCGTTGGTGAGAGCACTCGGACGGAACACGAGAGGTCGCGGGTTCGAGTCCCGCATCATTCATAAATTTGGAACGCTCTTGTATTGCAAGAGAATGTGGATGGCGGTGATCACTTAACACCAGGTGACCCGTACGCTCGTATGTCCTCCTATTCAATAAAAAAAAATGTTTCCAAATTTAAAGAGTTGAGGGATATCACTTTAAAAAAAACAAATATTTTAAATTAGCTCGATGACATTATAATATATATCATAATATTCTGATGACTAACAACTCAATATCCGCTGCACACAATTAAAATACTAAAAAAAAACGATTAACACAAGATTAACATAACAAAAAGCACACCAACTCAATGAATACAATTTGAAAAATGAAATCGAATAAGTCCATTTAATTTTAAACCAAATGGAGGAGTGCTTTTGACAGGCTGCATAGGGCTGCCTCTGGCCAATATAATTAATACACAACCCTTGATCATTTAAAACCCCGAATGACCAATCGAATACCGGAGCACGAAAGTCAATTTGCGGTTGCAAGGTTTG
>CATIXQ010000016.1:3066049-3094126 GCA_949711755.1 Leptidea juvernica | reverse complement strand
TCAAACAAACTACGAAAAGCAACAAAATATAAAAACACAATCTCCCCCAATCCGACTGGTCCTCGTGGGGGATGAAGACCACAACCCTCCAACAATCCAAAAAAGAAAAGAAAACATCTATATTGCAGCACTAAATACACTTACTCTGAGAAATGAAGAAAACTTAATAGAATTGACATACGCGCTAGAACATATCAAATGGGACATCGTTGGCCTTAGCGAAGTGAGACGATTGGGAGAAAGGATTGTTTCATATCAGTATTTCTTATTATACCATATAGGGACCACTCCTGGCCATCATGGGGTTGGCTTTATTGTAAAGAAGCACCTGACAAACTGTATAGAAGGCTTCATGGGCATTTCGGAGCGCATAGCAATGATGAATTTAAAGCTACCAGGATACCAAGACTCATGGTCTATTATACAAGTGTACTCACCTACAGAACAGTCAGACCTAGACACAATAGATATATTTTATCTTGAATTAAATAAAGTCATCCGAGATCACGCTCATAAAAACTTAATAGTAATGGGAGATTTCAATGGCAAAATTGGAGACAAGCGTCCTGGAGAAAACACACTAAGAATATCCACATACTGCAAGAAAGCCAGAAGCAGGAATGGAGAAAAAATTGTTAATTTCACTCAAGAAAACAGAACAACCTTTCTATTTTAAATACTATATATAGGAAAAACAAGAAAATAATGTGGACTTGGATCTCATCAGACGGGAACACAAAAAATGAAATTGATTTCTTCATGATTACCAAGAAAAGTTATTTCAGCAACTTTAACGTCATCAATCAATTTAACTTCAACACCAATCATAGGATGATCAGAGCTGAATTAAAAACTAAACAACCAAAGAAACCTAGACCAAGGCAAGAACCAGTAAATGTCAAGCTCGGAAAACATAAAATGGAACAATTATCAGCCTAAGAGAGAAATTCACAAACTTTAAAAAAAAATACAAAGAATCTAAACATACAGGAAAAATACAACTGGATAGAGAATATTATTATAACTGAAACAAAAAACGCTGCAAATTCCAGTAGGGAACACAAACAATGGTTAACAACTACTACTATTAAATTGCTAGAAAAAAGGAGCCACTTAATCAACACAAGAGATGCAAAGGACAGAAGAAAAAATCTGACAGAAATTAAAAAATAAATAAATAAAAACATAAGAATAGATAGGAACAGAAATAGAATGGAGACTATTGAAAAAATATAATAAAATCGGTTGGTATCAAAAAAGCACACAAGGAACTAACTAAATCTGTAGACTGGGTAGTAAAAATGAAAAGCAATAGAGGAAAATGGAACCACGACAGAAATGATATATTGGAAATTGCAACATCCTATTACAAAGATCTATAATATGCATACGAAAACACTTCGCCAGAAGAAATGAATTTGGCCGAGACCTCAGATATTCCCGAAATTCTTCAAGTAGAAACAGAGAAAGCAATATACACACTACGGAAAGACAAAGCACCAGGGCCAGATGGTATAAATAACGAGATCATAATACAAAATAAGCACGTAATCACTCGGATCCTCACGGAAATGTTTAATGATATAATAGACACAGAAATCATCCCACAACAATGGACAGAATCAAACATTATCCTTCTATATAAAAAGGGAGATTAAACTACCGCTCAATCAGACTCATGTCTAATATATATAAGATATTTGCCAAAATAATTTTAAAACGGATGGAAGAAACACTAGATGAACATCAACGCATCGAACAGGCGGGCTTTCGGAAAGGCTACTCAGTAGTCGATCACATTCATGTTGTCCGCCAGATCTTAGACAAGTATAAAGCCTATCAGCGCGAATACTACATTGCTTTCATCGACTACCGGAAAACATACAACAAATGATCCATGAATTAGCGGATGAAAGTGAGAAGATAGGCTTAAAGTTGAAGCCAGAGAAAACGAAGGTTATGACAAACGGAAAGAAAACCACTATATATCTAGAAAATAACCAAATCGATTACACCGACAAATACACCTCTCTGGGACAGCTAATAACACAAGATGATCCTATACCCAAAGAAGTTGAGAGAAGAATAGCAAATGCCTGGAAGAGATACTGGAGCCTGAGAGAGGCCTTGAAAGACAAAACTCTTCACATTAATGTAACGAAAAAACTATTAAACACCTGCGTACTACCTGTCTTAATGTATGGCAGCGAAACATGGCCTTTAACACAAAATACGACGAGAAAACTGGAATCCTGCCAACATGCAATGGAAAGAAGTATGCTGAATATGAAAAGGTCGAACAGAATAAAAAACCATTACATCAGAAAAAAGACGAAGTATGACATAACATCCAAAATCAAAAGACTGAAATGGAAATGGGCAGGACACATGATAAGAGGTCAAGAGAAATGGAGCAAAATTGTGACACGTTGGTACCCTAGAGAAGGGAAAAAGAAAAGGGGCAGACCAGAGAAAAGGTGGGATGATGATATTAGACAAGTAGCAGGAGTTACATGGAATAGAGTTGGCCAAGATAGGCTGGAATTGAAAAGGTTGGAGGAGGACTTTGCCGATTGGCAAAGAGACCTACAAAAAATAGTTAAGAATTAGAATAGAATATATTAAGACTAGTTTAGCAAATAAAAATAAATTTGTTTTATTCATAGATTTTAGATCATAATACTTTGTAAATAGATATTAAGTTGGTCTGTATAAAGGGCTTTATTATTATTATTATTATTATGTAAGTACTCTTTTGTCAAATAGAACTCATTGCATAAGATAAACATGAAATTCCATATTATATATAAAAATATTTTATGATAAAACAACTTCCTTTATTTCTTTTTCATATAATTTCGGTACACGAAAGAAGCTATTTCTGGGATTCACAGTTCGCCTTCACAAGTCAAGTAGGAATACAAACAACCCTTTCTAACATTAAATTATTACGGGTCAGTAAACTACGACAATCTGGAAAATCTACGAAGTGAGGGATTTCAAGTCCGTAACTATAATTTATCTTTTTCGTTATATACGAGTCTTTTTTTAAGAAAAATGTTGTTTGGAATTGTAAGAATATGTTCTATTTTGAAGTGATAACTTCTTATGGGAGGGAAACCGCTTCGTAACGTAACGCGTTACGGCACCAGTCTGTCTGGCTTTCTTTTCTCTCACGCATACGGCAGCGGTAGGCAGCCTCCTTCCCTCTCACTCTAACTAATTGTTACTTTTTAACCGACTTCAAAGAAGAAGAAAGTACTAAATTCATCGGTATTTTTTATGTTTGATACCTCAGAACTTTCCACACCAACCGATTTTGATACTTCTTTTCTTATTTAAAAGCTGGTGCTTCTCGTGTGTTCCCATTTTAGTCCAGATCTCACAATGGCATCTATAAAAAAACCATAACAGTCTTAAATTTGCTAAAAGTATGTGCGCGAGAAATGGACGAATAACTGAATATCGCGCCATCAGATTTTGATGATTCTTTTGTTATAGCACATCCAGTGCTTCAAAGGTAGTTCGGTGACAGTTTGGTTAGGTTTTGATTATGTGATCCAAAGTAACGGAACTCTTCAATTCTTAGGAGCAAATTAACGATACTGGGCCAAATCTTTTTTATGCTATCCAGATATTTGAGTCATCTACCGTAAAATCGTTATGGTCAAGTAATTGTCGTTACTACATATGATGATCAATGGAACTCCTTGACGACTTACAGTAAGGGTGCGATCTGTGGCAGAATTTCTAACTATCTGTAGTCAAATTGCAATGCGCTTACGTTCATTGCTGCATTGCAAAATTTTGTAGATCTACATATATTTAGAGGAATTATTAGTTAGTGTACTTCAGATTTACTCAAAATCAAAAAATATAAAAGAATTAACAAAAAAACAATCGGCTTCAAAAAACTATTCCAAAACAATAGATATAATATGCAATAAAAAGTATATAAATAATTGCGTATTATTAATTAATCTAATTCTAGTTACGATTATTGTTATTACTGGAATCGCTGGTTCGAGTCCTGCATCGTTCATTTATTTTAATTACTAATTTAATTTTTATAATACCAGAGTCTTCATGTATTGCCGGTCTTTGAGACGACATAACACGCTTACGTTGTTGTGCCCCAAGGTCGCTCAGTCATATTATTTCGAAAATATAAAAAAAATACTATAGAAAACAGCTAATTCCACAAAGTCTTTATAAAGTAAGAAATTTCTAGCAAAACACATGGTTGTAGAATGTCATACATACATTACCGTAGCGTAATTTACACATTTTGCCGAAATTTCTATAATATCAATAGTTACTATGTGCAGCATTTTTGTTTTTTAAAATTCTGACTTTTTATAAGCTACCGACTATAGAACTTTCATCCACCTTTATCACTCCATGCAGGTCTAAATTTTAAAAACAAATATATATTTATTTCTTATCAATTGCCTAAATACAAATTTTAATGGTGTTATCTTCGATAATGACGAACTTTTATACAAACTTCCACCCCCTATTTCAACCCCTCCAAGCCTTTTATTCGCGATAAAAGATATATAAAGCCTATATCCTTCCTCAAGCTCTTGTCTATATCTATACTAAATAATCAAAATTAGTTCAGTGGTTTAGGCGTGAAAGCGTAACAAACAAACTTACATTCACATTTATAATATTTGTAGTAATGTACCCAATGTCTTCCCAACCTATCATCGTATAATATATTATCTAAACTCACATAATATATCATGAGAGTAAGGAGTTTGGAGTTAAACTACCCGTTAAAGACACATTTCCCTTATAACTGCTTTAACGAGTTTATTTACGAGGACCTACTAATTTATCTAGTCACATTGTTGGTAAAGAATGCAAATAAATCACTTATGAACATTTCTGTACATGTTAAAGATAAATATTACAAAACTCTTTTTGATTCCTTGTACGGTGTTTCCGAGACGATACGACATGAGAACCTACCTTCAAAAAAAGCGCGTACACCTTCCTTAAAGGCCGGTAACGCTCTTGTGATTCCTCTGGTGTTGGAACAGAATGTGGGCGGCGGTGATCACTTAACACCAGGTGACCCGTATGCTTGTTTGTCCTCCTATTCAATAAAAAAAAATTGTTAAATCTATACTAGTGAATACAATGAGTTCGATTCGTAAGCTAAATATTCATATTACACAGAATGTAATCGTTATGTATGACCAGGCGATTATTCCGTAACTATTATAGTTGTAGAAAAAACTTTAAACTGATATGGAAAGACCGTTACGTAATAAGTCAACTGACATCACTAACATTTTTTTAAAATCAAATGAGAAGTATCCAAAATTTTGATACTAAACATTCCCATTATATTCATTTACAATGAGATTAGTACAAAGGTTTAGGTTCCTTATTTTACAACGTTATTTAAGCTTAGTATAAACCTTGTTATAAATTAAAATGTATTAATAAGAATGTAAAACTTATGTTAATACGATTTCTCAAAGTTTATAGCGTTTTTATATCAAATATATTAAAATATACAATAAAATACAAATACATTCAAAAATAAAACCTACCTTTGATGTGGAATAAATAATGGTGGTTTGTTTAGAAGGGAAATCGTTTTAAGGAAGATCGTAAGGCCTTTGATAGATATTAAAAGATAGCAAAAATTTGTAACAAAGTAAAATAAAAGATTCACATGAAATTTTGTTGAGAAATATATCCTTATGTTAGAATCTAAATTCTAAATCATTATTCTGTTCAATCTAACTTCGAGTATCATATAATAATTAATAAGTAGATAATTTACAAACTAAAAACGTTGATTCTCCACTTTACTTTAATTAATATTGACACACTTTTGAAACACTTTTTACACAAATTATCTTAGTCCACGTTAAGCATATATAGCCTGTGTTACAAGACAATGATGTATTAAATACAATATACTTACTTAAACATACATAAATTCATATAAACATACATAAATACATTCAAACATCCATGACTAGGAAACAAACATGTATATTCATCATATAAATTCTTGCACCTACCGGGATTCGAACCCGGGACCTCTAGCTTTGTAGGTAGGATCGCTAACCACTCGGCTATACAGGTCGTCAAATGGGCGGTGATTCCTCATGTAATTTACAAGATAAACACTGCTACGAACTGAAATTTTATTATTTATTTGTCACGTCAGACCCGTATAAGAAAAATGTTTAGCGAAGCAGATGGACAATCATTTGAGTTTCAAAACGCAGTTTAATTAATTATGAGTAAAAGGAAAAGTGACGTCATTCCCCGTCTGTTTAAATTTTCACAAAAATCAATGTTTCATGAAGCTGTGAAATGCTGGTCTCGCCGAGTGACGCGCCAGAGAGTCGCGTCTGTGTGTCGCCTACTCTATGGCTTACCCTCAATTAATAACAAGGCTTCTGACATCTAGAGGCTCACACCCCATAGATACCTGATATTATTATTAATGATATCCTTCTGTAAACAGGCAAGAAATACAAACAAAGTTTTGATAACGATCGGTTTTTCGTGATAAGGCTCGGAATTTAAGCGAATCTATTCTTTTTTGAAAGTTTATTTACTGAAAGTTTTAAAAAAGTTCACACAGGAAAAGGGAGCAAATTGTTTTGCAATTTAAAGACAATTGGATCCGAAATTCCACAACCTCCTAGGGTTATTAAGTTTCGTCCATTTTTATACAGAAACGGTAGGGTTAGTAAATATTTAGAGTCAGTGAAATTCATGAACCAATTTTTTTATTTATAAATATAAATATAATTTAAGTCGATAAATACAATTTAATATCTAATAGTAGAATATTAAAGTATCCTTACCTTTCGAATAACAAGTTAATGTTTTAATTAAACAAGTTTGAGAAATTTATTACGTATCCAAATTTTAACATCACGCCCAAATTTTTGCTCAAAGGCTTTATATAGAACCATCTTCTGGCATAGTATGGTATTGTACCAATTATATCTGTCTCAAAATAGATAATAATTCAGCAGAATCCTGCACATTTTATGCTTTAATAGCCACTAAAATTGCACCTTCTCTATTAATTGTTACAAGATGATCGCGTTCGTATAAAAATTTATGTCTTATTTTATTAAATCGATGGATAGCTTCAGAACCAATTGAATTACGTATTGCTGGAGGTGACACTGCGGTTTTACATATCTGCGAAATTAACACAATCGATATAATTATTATTAGAAGCATAATACACAATGTTGTGGTTCAAATCGTTTCGAGTATGTTAATTCTTTATCAATGCGAATATTGGTTAAATGAGACTAATATATACGACAATTGTGAACTGCATATGAATAGCGTCTGTAAATTACAAAATTTTACACAAACTGACTAATTAATTATCATTCTAATTTAACACATTTTTTTATGATGCAAAAAATATGAATTTAGTATTATTATTTAATGATTAAGGTATATTATGTAAGTTACATTAAGAGAAGACGTCTTATCTTGATTTCTTGAACTCGAGTTGTGGCCAGCTGTAGTCAATTATTTTTTTTTCTCGAAAATTCCATGAAAACCGCACATTTAGTCTATGCTAAGCCTTTGTAGCAATAACACGTGTATTGGAATCTAACCTTGCCTGAGTGATACATGCCTTATGAGGAAAATAAATAAAATAATTATTATTAAAATAGAAGACTTCTATCTTTTAAATTATCTGATATCAATATCATTCAATTATTTTAATTGTTATTGTTGACTTTAAGGCCCTGTTATACTCATCTATCGAATATGTCATATGCGTTTCACAACGGTTAATTAAATATAATAAGTGTGTGCCAATTCAAATAAGATAAGATGGAGATAATAGTATGTGCCAGATATATTATGATGTCTGTTGAGAGCAATGAGAAGCAAAAATACATATTTTAATCTATACTAATATATAAAGCTGCAGTGTTTGTTTGTTTGTTTGAACGCGCTAATCTCTGGTACTACTGGTCCGATTTGAATGATTTTTTCAGTGTTGGGTAGTCCATTCATCGAGGAAGCTATGTTTAGGCTATGTTTTTTTTTTCAAAATTAGGGATCCATAATAAAATTGCTATTTTGTAACACAAGGAGTAAAATCGAAAACTTATTTTTGCGTGCGCTGCAAAAACTATTGACAATAGAACAAAATGATGTACAGGCTATAATAAAGGCAATATTTTATTACTTATAAAACTATCGCGTGAATTATACTTTATATGACAAAACAACGTTTGCCGGGTCAGCTAGTTATTAAATATTTCCAAATCTTAACTCAAATTATGTACATATTTATTTTATTGTGAATATAGTTGTGTGAGTGCTTTGTTGAGATAAATCAATACAAAATTGTATAATTTAAAAACTAGCACTAGAAGCTGTTAAGTTAACGTTTCATTACTAGACCAGAAACAGTTCTTTGGTGGCGTTGAGCACTTATCTTGGGAGGGGTATAAAATGTCTAACTCGCGTCAGGACACGTGACCTGATCGAAAAATTCGTAAGACAGTCGTTGAAATTATGGATGAAAGTTGATTTTTGTGAGAGATAAACTTTTTAATGTAAAATAATTGAAATAATTCTGAAGTGTTAAATTTTCTACGTAATATAAATTGTAGTTTATGTGCAATAAATGAATGAATAAATGAATATTGTATTTAACCACATAAATGCTAGTAATTTTATACTGATAAATAAAGCAATTCGTGTGAAATTATTCCCTAACAATTACAAAATATTATAAAACAACTTTGATGTTCAAGTTTTCACTTCGGCCGGCACTCCCGGAGTACGACCCGTTATTTTTTATATAATATTATCTTCAAACGTAACTATAATTGTAAAGTTTGTAAAGAAAACCAGGTGACATAAGCAAAGCGGTGAAATCATTTTAAAACGCAATGTGTGTTACTCGTAACGTCTATGTTGTCATAAGTATATCTAGCCTATAACAAATACCTAATTTTACTTGAACATTGTGAAACAGGCCCTTAGACATTAAAAACAATATGCAGTGGCTTATAAATAAAATGTATTATTAATCGACACACAAAGCCACGGTATAACATTAAATAAATGTTTTTACCGATATTATTTAATCAGTAAGCAAGTATGGAGGTAACGGTTTAACGCGTGAATAATGAAATTATATACTTACATTCATTTGGTTCAATTTTATTGACGCCTCGTGAATTTATAGATATTAATCAATATGATGGCTCATGGGACAGTCAGAGGACAATGGAGAGGACTATGCTCTGAGTTTCCCTGCGAAAATGAGGAGATCCGTAGAAGAACCAAAGTTACCGACATAGTCCAAATTATTGCGAAACTGAAGTGGCAGTGGCCAGAGCACATAGTTCGACGGACAGATGGCCGTTGCGGCAGTAAAGTCCTCTAACGGAAGACGCAGTGTTGGTAGGCCCACAAGATGGACCGACAATCTGGTCAAGATCGCCGGAATACGTTGCATGAGGGCAGCGCAGGACCGATCCTCGTGGAAATCTTTGGGGGAGGTCTTTGTCCAGCAGTGGACGTCTTCCGGCTGATGAAGATGATGAATCAATATGAAGAATTTTTAAAAGTGTTGTGATACGACTTAGGGACCTTCAAAAAAAAAGCATACTACCACCTTAAAGGCCGGCAACGCATCTCTTGACACCTGTTGCTGCGAAATCCATGGGCGGTTGCTTCACCACTCCCGTCCCGTAAGCCTCTTGCCCATTTACACCCTCTTATAAAAAAAGAAAAAAAAATAGAGATAAGGAATTATATTTTTAGAAATATTAAAATAATATTCGTGAATTAGATGAAAATATTTGAAATAAACTGGTATATTTCTGTCTTAAGTTGTATTATACCCTAATATAATTAAAGTTGGTATAAGTATTGTGTTATACAAATAATTGGATGATAAGATGACTGAAAAGTGCATAAGTTTGCTATTTATATAAATTTAACCCCTTGATATAGCGGTATTTGTATTTACCTGAGTTCAGTATAACAATAATAATAAGTATTTATATATCTAAGCGATTAATTAAAATATGGTCATCGCCTTTATAATAATTTTCAGCATATCAAATCAAATCAAATCAAAAGTTTATTCACGTAGGTCACGGAAATGACACTTATGAATGTCAAAAAAAAATCTCATTGAATCTACCGCTACTTCGTAAAGGGTTGAGCTAGTGAGAAGAAGTACCAAGAAACTCATAGCCACTCTTTTATATCAAGATTTACATTTAAGTATATCGATTTACAAATCATTTCAAATTTAAATATAATATGTAAAATGTAAAATGATGCAACAGACACATATATACGTCCCCAGATAACGTTGTAGTTGTTTCAAAGTTAAAATCAAAGTCTACTAAACTTTATTCAATAAGGCTTATACTAAGCCCTTTCCAATCGACACTATAAATATTTCTTTTAAATTACTGAATCTACTAAATGTTCGGAAAAAGTAGTAGAGCTCGTGAGAGGAAAATACAAGAAACTCGACGGCCACATTTTTTAAACAAATAGAGTATTTTACAATGGCTGTTGTATACATAACTAATAATTTTGTGAGGTATATTGTATACATCAACCTTTAGAGCTTGAACTCATTGTTTGTGTAAGGATGCTTCGTGAACATGATGGTCGTGATTACTGTCAAAGATATATACAATGATGCAAAAGATTTTTATTTGACTATTGTGGTAGATATTGTCATTGGATTTGTACAATTTTATATCAATCTTTTAACCAAAGCATATTTGATTTTGTTTACCAATTTGACGTAATTCCAGAAAAACGTTCTAAGCCACAATCACGTCAAAATTGAGTTAAGAACACAAAACTGGTCACGTGATTCATATTAATGGCCTGACAAAAATGGCAGCCCTACTGTCACTCTTTTAATAACATCATGACTTAGTAGTCCAACCCACATGTGTCGAATACACTAATATTTATTAAACTTTAAACACGAATTCCTTAAAATGTGATGTTTGTGGCTTTGAATGTTTTTCAGAAACTACCTCCAATTACATAATTAAAAATACTAAACAAAGTTGATGTCGCAATCTTCAGGTAACGCTCGCAACGTAACCTCTTTGAGTTACCAAACTTATTCTGAATAAGAGATAAGCACTAGATCTCAGGATTTTTTAATAGATGTCCAATATCCCAAAAACCCTTTTGTCTTCACCTCGATTAACCACTATCCGAAATATCCGCCTTTGATTCTGCTGAACGATGGACCAACTCTAGGATTATTCCACGACTCCAGGCAATGAAGGTCCACCATCAGGCCTCTTGTCAATATCTACCTTACAAACAGCAACGTAGATCATCTATACCAGTTTGGTTTAACAACTCTTTAATTAAATGTTTAAAGGAAAAGGATAAATATCACCAAAAGTTCAAAAAATTTAAAAACCCCCGGGATTATGATACCTTTTCTTTTCTGCGTAAAAGATCAAAGAAAATGATGCAAGATTGTTACATCACTTATATAAGTAATATCGAGTCTAGTCTTAAAAAAGGTAGCAGTAAGTTATTTTGGAATTATGTAAAAAATAAAAATAAATGCTCACTTATTCCACCTACTGTTCAATTAGATAACAGAATTGCTACAGATGGTAACCAGATATGTCAAATTTTTGCAGACTATTTTCACACTGTGTATGAGGCTAATATGTCATGTGATTTTGTTACTAACGCCCATAATAGTAATTTAGACTGTCTCAGCAGTATTGTTGTTCAAATGGATGATGTAAGTAGAGTTATGAAAAACCTAAATCTGAATAAAGGACCCGGTCCGGATGGAATACCGTCACATTTCGTTAAATTATGTCATGTTGAACTTTCTGCACCCCTTTCTATTATTTTTAATAAATCCCTATCATCTGGAGCTTTTCCTAAAAAGTGGAAAATTGCTCATGTAATTCCTGTTCACAAATCTGGTGAAAAGACAGATGCTCGTAACTACAGACCTATTTGTATACTTAATTGCTTTGCGAAAATATTTGAACGCGTTATATATAGACATATTTACAACTTTATTAAACCTATACTGATTCCTGAACAACACGGATTTGTATCATGTAAATCAACAACATCTAACATAACTGAATATATTGACTATCTATTTGAGACCATCGATGACAAGGGACAAGTAGATGTTATATATACAGACTTTCAAAAAGCGTTTGATAAGGTCAACCACGAGCTCTTACTTATAAAGTTAATGGAATGTGGTATACATGGTGATTTAATGCGTTGGATCACGTCATATATTAAAAATCGCACACAAATTGTAGCTATCAACGGATTTTTTTCTGACGCCATTTTGGTTCCATCTGGAGTACCTCAAGGGTCTCATCTCGGTCCTTTATTGTTTGCTTTGTTCATTAATGATGTCTCATCATGTTTTACTTGCAATAGTAGATATCTGTTTTATGCAGATGATCTTAAACTATACAGAAAAATTGAAAACATTGATGACTGTTTCAATCTACAGCGTGACCTTTCTGCTCTCAGTACTTGGTGCCATAATAATTTAATGAAACTAAATGTTGACAAATGTCATGTTGCCACATTCACTAATAAGATAAATAGCGTAAATTTTTCCTATCACATTTCGAATTCAGTTTTAAGTCATAAAGAATTTACTAGAGATTTAGGTGTCATTGTTGATAAAAAACTATCATTCATTGTACACATTGATACTACTGCTGAAAGAGCAAATCGGATGCTAGGTAAATGTTCAGAAACGTTTTTTGAGAATTTTGTGTAACCGTTTCAAACTTAGAAAATCACTGCATAGTTATGAAGCTAGATTAAAATATTTTAATCTAGACTCACTTGAAATGCGCCGTAAATTAATTGATCTAATATACATGTATAAAGTTGTAAATCATCATATTCATACTAAACTGTTGTCCAGGTTTTCACTATACTGTAATCCTTGTAGGACTAGAAATGTAAAGACTTTCTTTGTTCCAACTTCTCGCTTGTGGACATCACATAATGCACCAGTTAATAGATTATCTCGTTCATATAATGACTTAGCAAATATCAATAACTGTATTGATATTTTTTTCTAATAGTCTGTGCAGTTTTCGACGCCTAGTTTTAGACACTCTGCGCCTGTTAGAGCCTTAGCTTAACTTTATGTGCTTCATATTTTTATGTTTTTTGAAATATGTATCAGTTTCGCTTTATTGTATGTTATACTTATAATATGTAGGATATAATTTTAGTTTGTGTGTTTTAAATTTATGTTTATTTTATCTCAGTTAACAAGTTACATGCATTTTCCTAAGTCGTGATAGTAACATAAAATTATTTATTGTTTTATATAACTCTACATTTATTTAAGTTAAATATCACGTGTTACAATCATAAGTGTTTCCATTTAATTGACGTATATGTTAATAATGATTTACTTATACTAGCGTTATTTTGTAATTATTAATACATGTATGTTGTATGGGAACCAATAAATAAATAAATAAATAAATATCATCTGAAATACCTTCGGCTCTAGAATAGCCCATATATATGTAGATTTGTTTATTAAAAATAATTATATCGAAATCTTTGGGGAGGTCTTTGTCCAGCAGTGGACGTCTTCCGGCTGATGATGATGATATCGACACATTGGTGAAAACAGCTCCAATCGACAGCCATTGAATTGAGTTAGCTGTTTAGTTAAGCTCGGTAAACATACATTACTCGTTAGACAAGCTCAGTAAATCATCAATAATTTATATTTATTAAATTACCTCCGTCCTTTGAGGGAACCTTGTTTTAGGGAACTGAGGATAAAAACGTTTTCTATATCAAAATATACTGTAACTCTACCCGGTATATCCATAAATGTATCATTGAAAATATCCTTTGATCCTTTTGGGTTCAAAGCAGAAGAATCTTTTTATAACGACCGATTAGACCTTGAGGTAACTTCAAGTAACTTTTGTTGTAAGAAATGTTGCCTTAAGATAAACATGTCTAGATTGAATTTTTGTTTGTCTTTTATCTGTGCTTTTAGTAAGTATATAAGACTTTTAACGATTTCGTAATCATTGATCGCTTTATGAATAAAGGATAATGAAAATTGTAAAACTTTATAAATAAAATATAATGGTAGGTATTAATTATAAAAATGAGGGGCTCTCAATTTGTCTATTATTTTGAACCGACTTCAAAAAGTAGGAAATCATCTAGATTTCGTCAATTATGAACCGATTATGATTACTGAAAGGGTGTGTATGCCTCAAGATATATTCTACTTGAAAATGAATCTAGTTCTGATAATAAGGTCGATGAGGAACTAAGGGAACTCTTCAAATATCGTAGTTTTGACACAAATTGGAAAGAAAAATACTCATTAGTACTATGCAACACAAAAGCATTCCATTTAAAAGAACAATCATTTAATTTTTTTAATATATTTTAATATATACAAAGATTTATTTTAAAATAATTTAATCATATTAAAATAAATATATATATACATACATATATATATATACATACATATATATATATATATATCTACTTTTTTTTTCTATTAGCAATAAGAGCAAGCTACGTGATACCGCGGCATAAACTTTTATGACCTTACAAATAATCTTGGTATAAAGTTATACCTGAGAATAACACAAGAATATACTAACGGCCTTGCAAATCCATTTCGATTATGATTGTTTTATTCGGACGTATAACTTTTCCCTCGTTTATTTGCAAGGCTGCCTGGCATTCGGAAAACTTGAGAATTATCATTGTATTGACAGTGTTGTCAGCGATATATTCAACATTTTGCATATTCTTGGTTTATTCACAGGTATAACATTATACCAACTTTATTTGAAAAGCCGTTACTGCATAAATTCGCATCTTTACTTTTATTATTACTTAGAATAAGTATTGAAGCTTAGAAAAAGGAAATGTTAGTATAATTTCCTATAACATAATTAAAAATATTTTTTTTTGTAAATATGAGCATAAGCCATATTCATTAAATATTTAACTAGATATAAATTGAAATTTATTATACTTTCTTTCCCATCCCTCCCCTCTTTCCTCTATTCAAAATGTCACTAGTCTTAAACGACGTTCAAGATAAATAGTTCTTAAGTAAGATTTATTGGGATCTTCCGCTGACTCGGAAAAAGATGCAGCGATACGACATATACCATCATTATAATATATATAACAACATAGATGATGGAGGATTAAAAAAGTAAAAGAATAATATGTAAGTTGAATGAATTTCAAATTATTTGTTACTAGCTGATACCCCACGACTTCGTCCGCGTACACACAGGATTGAGCACAATATAATAGCGACATTTCAATTAAATGAGGATGGCGAGAATGGAACAACATAATTTAAAAATTAAGAAAGCATCGTACAAGTACAATTTTATATTAATTATAATCTTAAGTTTATATGATGTTTATATAAAAAATATTGAGGCCCTAAGATGTGGGATTCAAAAGATATAATTTATTAAAAAATAAGTCATCTTGCACTATCGAAACATTTTGCGCAATTGATTATTGACATCTACATTTTTTTTGACATGACAGTCATTTTTTATATGGATGTTCCGACACAATCAAACTGTCTTTACCTACTCTAATCAGTAATTCAGTAGTAATTTGCAATAATTGTGAATTACAATAAGATTCAATAAGATTATTATCGTTTTTGATACTAAAATCAGCAGCTATCTTTAAAAGATTCGATACCTGCTTGAAAAAAAGAATGAATTGTTACTAGCTGCTGCAACCTTCCACATAAATATTATATTATCTTAAGCAGACAGTAATCAGGCATAGACATAAGATACAAATTATTGATTGACAAATAGATATTGATTAATAATTTTAGGTTATATTTTACTTTTAGGTATATCTTTTTTTCTCCCACTTTTTTAGACTTACTTACGATGTGCTTTTTTCTTAGTTTTGTTACGTTCTACAATTCTTAATAAGTTTCTATAATGTACGCCACTTATTTAGGTCCCAAAATACATGCATTCTCGCCATCCTCCTTTTTTTTTATATGGAATAGGAGGACAAACGAGCGTACGGGTACCTGTTGTTAAGTGATCACCGCCGCCCACAATCTCTTGCAACACCAGAGGATTCGGAGGAGGAGCGTTGCCGGCCTTTAAGGAAGGTGTACGCGTTCTTTTTGAAGGTACCCATGTCGTATCGTCCCGGAAACACCGCACAAGGAAGCTCATTCCACAGCTTTGTAGTACGTGGAAGAAAGCTCCTTGAAAACCTTTATAACACATAACATATTACTATGCTGTCGCAACACTTTTTGTAAAAAATGATGTGTTCTGAAAACTCGTAGTACATTATTTTAATCTATCATCAATACTTTTCGCAGTGCACACGACGTAAAGAATATTTTATATATTTTTTTATACCTAATTACATTATTGGAGTTTAATATGGATTCCTAATTTTATAAAAATATAGCCTATGTCACCTGAGGGCAGTGTAGTTTCACAACAGTGAAATAATTTTTCAAATCGGTTCAGTAGTTTCGGAGCCTATTCAATGCAAACAATCAAATTTTTCTTTTTTATAATATGATGAGTAAAGATTCCAGTTTGATGATGGATGTGTTATTTTTTATCGAAAAGGATGACTAACTAGCCCTAACCCATACTCTCTAGCAACACCTTTAATGTGAATAATCCTACTTGCTTTTTTGAGCGTAGGTAAGTTCCTAACCTTTTAAAATTTTCCTGAAAACTCTACGCTCTATAGTTTACTTCATAATATTTAGGTTGTACTTTATGAAGTGCTTGAGTAGGTGAGAATTGTATTTATGTTTATTCTTATTAATTATTCAACAAGACGCCACAAGTAGTAGTTTTTAGACCTCTATTGTTAGACACAGAACTAATTTCAGATAGAAATTTTAAATAATGAGGTCAGAGTTTCTAAATTTGGATTTGACAGGAGATCAAATGATTCACTAACGGTCGTTCCCAATATTCAGTCTATCCTCCGGTTGTGGCCTTTCTGTCCCAATAAACTTATCGACGGTAACTCATCTTATCCGTACACGCTGTCTGTCAATGGGAGGACGTATAGCTTACCAGCGATATAAGTTTGTATGAAAATTGCAATTCACGCGTCCCAATATAAGGCGATAAGAATGACTTATCGAGTATATTGGGACAGCTTCAGATTATTGACAGCTAATTACTGAAAGTAGAAAGTAGTAATTTTTCTCTATCTGTAGATAGTATATGGGGAACGGCCGTAAGTAATCAGATTTTATAAACTGTGATATTATGAGTAAGAAACATACACAGCTATAACTATTTGCTAAAGTTGTCAGGCAGGAGTCAACAATTCTTAAGAGTGACATCTTAATTTATAATAATGTTATATCAAGTCTGAACAATTTTAATCTATAAAAAACCAAAATAAAAACAGAAAAAATCGTAACGGGCTAGGTATGTACATGGATGAATAATTTGGTTGCGCTGATTCTCCCGAGTTAGCAACATAAAAATAATATTGAAAGATTTCAAATTAAATAAGGGTTAAAATACCGTATTACTACTGTCACTGAAACTGAAAAAAAAATAAAACTGAATAATCCACAAAAATGTAGATGTCGTGTTCAGGTAGATGCTCTTGGGCGTCTCGGGCTATCCTGCCTAAAATCGGCAGGCGGTATCAGTCGTCGTGCCAGCATTAATGAAGTCATCCGCAGGGCATTTGCCGCTCTTAATATACCAGCTGTTTTAGAGCCAAATGGTATTACCTGCCGCGATGGCAAGCGTCCTGATGGAAAGACCTTGGTGGCTTAGGCAAGCGGAAAGGTCCTGGTGTGCGACGCGACTTGCGTCGACACTCTGGCTCCTTCTCATATCCAAGTTACGTCAGTTGGTGCTAGGGCTGCTGCTTCGACTGCCGATGACAGCAAATGTCACATATATGTCTGTCTCAGTGAGTCTTACATCTTTGTATCGTTGCGTTTTGTAGACACTTGGCTCGTGGGACCCAGAGGCGCGGAGAATGTGCAAAGTACTATCTTCTCGCCTCAATAGGGCTTCTGCAAACCTAACCGCTCGCAGCTATTTCGCTCATCGGTTCTCCCTAGCTATCCAACCTGTGAATGCTGCCAGTATTGGTGGTACGCTACTCCGTAATTAATAGTTTTAATTAAATGTAATCATAGTATTGTAAATATAGTTATAGGATTTGTTCTGTCACTGAATTAATATTATTTAACATAGCTTAATGTTTATGGAGTAACTTTGAATAATAATGAGAAATGTCACAGTTCAAATCGAAGACTGCAAACCAATATTGTTTCAGCATTATAGAAACGTCAAGGTGCGAATGATAAATTTCATTAGGAGTGTACGTATATATTTCTATTGGAAACTCTCCAATATTTTGTGTCTGCGATAGTTCTAATCAATACTTCCAACTGTAAGGACAACAAAGAATACTGTGATTAATTTCCCCTCGACGCGACGGGTGGAAGGTTTCCAATGCTATTTTCGCACTTAAATAAGAAAATTAGAAGTATGAATTTAGTTTTGCTATTTTTTTCTTTTATAGAAGAGAATGACAAACAAACGAACGGGTCTCCTGATGGGAAGCGATCAACGTCAACATACTTTTCTGTAGCACCAGAAGAACCAAAGGAGTGTTGACTGCCTTTTAGGGAAGTTCTTGAAAATTTACTGTGAAGGAACGTCACACATCTAGATGGTGAGCTTGATAGTTAAGTATGATGGTGCGAAGGTGGAATTGGGCGTCAGCTATCTGGTGACACAGCTCTTTGAAATACTCCTCGTGATTAATGCAGAAGAAGACATAAAAGAAACGACGCGGCACCAATTGATCAAGCCATTCACAGAGCACTAGATGCCAGACTATATAGGCGTGCAGAGTACACCAGAGATGTGAATAATAATACACATGTGGCCGTTCCCGCGCCTGAATGTAAGCTAGCTTGAATAGAACTAGAATAATATGTAATGTTATTGTCACTCCCTATAATAAATAACAGATATAAATCATTTTCCGTATTTTTAAATTAATGAAATGAAAAGATACGACAAACGCTGGTATTGTATCTGCCAACTTCACCTGACAGCTGTTAACACTGTCATATTGACAACAAAAACAAAATGGCGCTTAACCGAAAATCGTGCCGATGCTACAAAATTTCTCTCGTGCATCGATAGAGAAGTTTAATTTTTTTTATGGAATAAGAGGACAAAGGAGCGTACGGGTCACCTGTTGTTAAGTGATCACCGCCGCCCACAATCTCTTGCAACACCAGAGGAATCACAGGAGCGTTGCCGGCCTTTAAGGAAGGTGTACGCGCTTTTTTGAAGGTACCCATGTCGTATCGTCCCGGAAACACCGCATAAGGAAGTTCATTCCACAGCTTTACGTACTACACGTGGAAGATAGCTCCTTGAAAACCGCACTGTGGAGGACCGCAACACATCCACATGGTGGGGATGATATCTTAACTTGTGGCGTTTCGTGCGAAGGTGGAATTCGGCGGCAGGAATCAGGTTAAACAGCTCTTCGCAATACTACCCGTGATAAATGAATATAAAAGAAGATTCACAATGAAGCGACGTCTCTACAAAACGCCAAGTGATCCAGCCGTTCACAGAGCACTGGGTCGCCAGACCAGAGATGATAGCAATACTCCATGTGAGGCCGGACCTGCGCTTTGTACAGCGCTAGAATGTGGGCCGGCTTGAAGTATTGCCGTGCTCTATTAATGACGTCCAGTTTCTTTGAAGCCAATTTGGCTTTGCCCTCCAGATGGCCACGAAATTGGCAATCGTTCGAGATTTCGAGACCCAGTATTCCGATACTAGGCGGGGCTTTAAGGGAAGTGTTGTCGAAGAGCGGTGATACGACAAATGGGGTTTCATACTTTTATAGAAGTGCAAAAAAAATCTAGATGTACCTGGTTTTTTTTCGATATTAATAATTGTATCAGCGTGTTTGCACTTATTTTGTTTCCTGCAAACAACAGCCAGTTTGGAGCTATAGTTAAACTCTTTTCATCTAGCTAAAAATATACTTTAACTACGGTAAAATATGGTTCAAATCGATTTTTATATCTCTTTTTGTTTCTAGTAAACTCCTGCAGATTTAAAAAAAATAACATCCATTATGCCCACTAGTTTACCAGTATGACTAAACATACTCATTAACTACTATAAGATATCTGACCAACTCGAGTAACTCTACACTTATTCGACGTAGGTAAACTTAAAAAAATACTCCGAGACATCCCCGTAAGGGATATAAAGTTAGTCGTTAATAAGATAAAGCGATCCAATTACGTTAGCAACATCTGCTCCGAGAACTGAAGTTAACACTCAATGCTTGCACAGCGAGAATCAATAATACTGTCAAGGCACGAATTGCAATATGACGGACTATCTCAGCTCTAATGTTAAATCGCTTGAATAAATCTTTAAAGCGATTTCGTTGGAAATTCATATCAATGCATTTTTAATATAACATTATGTCAAACTATGAGATTGTTCAATGTTTTATGCCTTAATGGAATATAAAGGAGAGTTGGGTAACTTGATAATAATATTCTCTAGCAACCACTAGTTTGAAGGTAGACCAGTAGCCATATTCTCGTAACAAAATGAGAATAGGATCGAAGCGACCTAATTACAAAAAATTCAATTTCGTAATCTTGTAATACAAATTTACGTTAAGGTTACTTTCCAATTTAGGGAAATTGTATGTATTCTCGGAATTTGGAAGATGCGTTTTCTTGTTAAAATTTTGGCATTTGGTTGAGTTGACAACTTAAAACATCTTAATTATAGACATCGAGATTCCTTTTAATAGTAGTAGAAATATTTATCCCCCATGTAGTTATGCAGGGAATACCACTCTAGAGCAAAACATGGATAATATTGGAACTTAGCTACAACGATTAAAGCAATTACGAGAATAGCATCGCAGTTTCTTGGAGCATGTTGTCGAAAATGGAATTGCGTGCATTTATGAAATTGGTTCAGAAAGGAAGGAGATTATCAAGATTTACAGATAACCTTAGGTGCGAATGCTCTACCGTTTTCAGAAAGGTTTTACTCTTCATCAAAAAGATGATATATGAGCATATCTAAAGCATCATAGGAAGAATCACCGATGTCCGGTCATAAGTAGCCGTCATGAATGAATTCGACATCATCGCTCTTTCAGAAACCTCTTTGTCTCTATCAGTAGACTTTAAAAAGGGCAAATTTTAAAAAATAACATTTCTAATTTAATTTATCTGATCATTTAATTGATCTCTTGGGATTGGTACGTTTCCTGCGAACTCTCGAATATTTATGTTTTCGAATATATATTACTCATGTTGTGATTTTGGAAAATTAATGAATTTTCATTATGTGGTCAAGATCGCCGGACTAAGTTGGGTGATTGATTGATTTCCACGACAATCGGTCCTGCACTGCCGCAGGACCGATTGTCGTGGAAATCTTTGGGGGGAGGCGTTTTCCCAGCAGTTTCCGGCTAATGATGATGATGACTCACGTAATGATCCACTTGTAAGCATGCTCTGACTCGCCTTCTCTTTCTAATTATGCTAATAGCCTATTATTTGCAAAGTTGTTTCACTTACGCATAGATTTTTTTACTTTGAAAATATCTAAACCTTAATTAATATAATAAACTCTAGCACCCATGATAATAGATCCAAAAGTAGTATTGATTTCAGATTAAGACATCGAAAGTTGTTCTCCCGTAAAGGTGGTAATAACAGATTACCATCTGTGCTGCGTATATCCCCTTTGTGGGGAGACGTAACAGCTGGCTCCGTACTAGAAACACGTGATTCCGTTCGGTTGGCAATAAAACGATTTGCGAGCTTCATAAAATTGACTTTAAAAGTTGTTTCGTACAAGGTTAATGTGTTTTAATATCGTTAGGTACTGAGGCTATTTAGCATTGAATCATAATGAACAAAATATGTAGTGAAATATTTTTATTTGAAATATCTAATGCGATGGGTTAAGTCATCTGTTGACGTGGCGATGTGTGCTATTTTGCGACTGAAGTAAGCCATAATATTGTATTTTCCTTAAATAAGGATTTGGATTAAATATAAATATTAAAAACAATAATATAGGTAGTTTAATCAGGATATAGTTAGTATTTTATTATAGGCATTAATTATTGTTTGATTATCTTGATAAAAGCATATTAACATATTAAGATACTTTTTAAAACGTTAAGATCTTTAAAACAAATTCTAGAAAATATTCGAAACATACAAAACAATCGGAATATATCAATATAATATCTATTTATGTTAATTCCTCAATTATTAAGTGGATATGTCACATTTTTTTAACATTTTTGTTAAAAATTGAATTGGTTATTGACTTTTTGACAGCGATAGGTTAAGTACCTGTTAAAATGTAATGTATATGTAATATATAGTATGTTATAAGATATATTTTTTCGTATGTTTTATAAATTTGATGTTAGCGCATCTACGAACAAGCAAAAACAATCGAATATCTTACGTAGATGCGATGTCGACATCCCTTCACGCGTCTTGTTAATACTGCGTCAGGGAATTCTACCGCATTTATCACGGGGAGTGTTCCGAAGAGCTGTTAAACCTGATTCCTGCCGCCGAATTCCACCTTCGCACGACACGCCACAAGTTAGGATATCATCCCCACCATCTGGATATGTGGCGGTCCTCCACAGTGCGGTTTTCAAGGAGCTTTCTTCCACGTACTATAAAGCTATGGAATGAACTTCCTTGAGCGGTGTTTCCGGGACGATACGACATGGGTACCTTCAAAAAAAGCGCGTACACCTTCCTTAAAGGCCGGCAACGCTCCTTTGGTTCCTCTGGTGTTGCAAGAGATTGTGGGCGGCGGTGATCACTTAAAAACAGGTGACCCGTGCGCTCGTTTGTCCTCCTATTCCATAAAATAAAAGGGAAGATGTTCTACTTACACAGAGCCGCGCGGTCCAAGTAATTTGGTATTAGTAAAGATGCCCTTTCTCATGTGCCTGTAATTTTGATGATGTCCTGTAATCGATTTCATTACACTGTTGATTCTTTTATAGTTCAATTCCAATTTTATAGTTATGAAATAATCAACTCTATTTATTTATCGTATAAGAATATGTTTTATATAGAAATAGTGTGTTATGTAGAAATAGTGATTTATATGTTGAATTAATAACATAAGCTAGCTTGAAGTTGTAGTAATGAAAACTTTTTAAAATTTCCCATTTTTATATAAATCGTGGTAACATCATAATATGTTCATTAGTTGTCTACCAAATAAATCATGATTTATATCTTAAACTAAACTTTTTGTAATATTAAATTACCCCAGTTAATTGAATTGACATTCAGCTGTTAATTTTAAAGTATTAAGTTTTGTAAGACATTTAAATTGACGTCTATGATTAATAGTAGTTGTCGGTAAAAATAACAGCCACGGTTATTCCTTCTTAATGTTCGAACTGCCCATATCGAATTTCAACCTCTCAGTTTAGCGCCATTTTATTTACTGTTGAACTATTACGGCCTTTCCTAATGTACTATCTACAGATAGAGATAAATTACTACCTTCTACTGTCAATAATCTGAAGCTGTCCCAATATACCCGATAAGTCATTCTTATCGCATTATATTGGGACGCGTGAATTGCAATTCCATACAAACTTCTATCGCTGGTAAGCTATACGTCCTCCCATTGACAGACAGCGTGTACGGATAAGATGAGTTACCGGCGATAAGTTTATTGGGACAGAAAAGTCAACGATAGTTACGCTTTTTATCTCTGATCGTTGATGTGTATAATAATGTTGTAATTGATCTGTATAAGCCACCTTGGTGTCCCGGTGACGTATAGCCCTAAAGCGTAAAATTTAGGGAAATGCCGATATACGTGTGTGTACATTAATTTCAAACCTGGTATGTGGAAATCTTACTATGAAAATTAGGATGGATAAAATTTTCATTAATCCCTTCTTGCTGCTTATTTACGTCATTTAAGGAACAAATTAAATGTATAACCAAAATTCATGAAACTGTGCCTCTCGGGTTCCGTCCGAGCGCTCTTACCAACTGAACCAACCGTCCGAGTTAAGGAACCTTTGTGAATTATCTCCAGTTTGAAGCCGCAATGTTTCTAGAATTAGTATAAGACACTATGACAAAGATTAGTTGAACAATGTACATCTTATGTTGAGAACTTGTTTCATGATGATTTAAAACTTTCACTTTTCCTCTTACTTATTTTGAATATCATTTAAACTGTAAATTTTACAGTAATGTATGATTTAAGAGCCATTATGCAAAAAAACGTCTTTATTTTCGGTACGGCGTTCGAGTAAGTAACTCAGTCACGCTATATACCAGTGGGAGGCTCCTTTGCACAGACTATCGGCTAGATTATGGGTACCACAACGGCGCCTATTTCTGCGTAAAGCAGTGTAAACATTATTGTGTTTCGGTCTGAATTGCGTCGTAGCTAGTGAAATTACTGGGCAAATGAGACTTAACATCTTATGTCTCAAGGTGACGAGCACAACTGTAGTGCCGCTGAGAATTTTTAGCAGGCTTCCTATGCACCCACTCATCATCATTATCATTTCGTCCGGAAGACGTCCACTACTGGACAAACGCCTCGCCCAAAGATCTCCACAACTATCAGTCTTGTGCGTGCCTTTGCTGCCTAATCCAACCTCATCCGGCGATCTTGACCAGATCATCGGCCTTCGAGGGCGTTACTACCAATCATTATAAGATAGTCTATCGTTAATATCCATTGTATCGTAAATAGAAAGCGTAGATATAGTAACGGGCTTAAGTGTGAGCCTTGGGTGATGCCAGGAACTTGATTAAGGTCATTAGAGTGAAATGAATTAAATTCAATAAATAATATGTATTTGCTAGCAATTCTGTCAGAGTCGACTCATTATATTTGCCCTGAATAATGATTCAAATCAGTCTTCACTGTATATCGGACGAGCAACGGGATTGAATCCTGTGGGAATGACAATCAAAACGTGCAAAAACGCAAACCATGACAGTCAGTCCCTTGCGAATATCTATATGTGTACCCGTGAAGGGGCCTTTTAGCGGGCTTTTAATATAAAAGCAATTTTGTGTTCATCTTTCCAAGTGACAGCTAGCCACAGATAAATTAATTCCAATCAATCAATCATTGTTGAAATTACCGATTTTAAGATATTTTTTCTTAAGTGTTAAATATTACTATCATAGACTTACGACATAATAGCGTATAGACAAAGCATATAAGAGAGAAGAAAAACTTTAACGAAGATACAACAAGATCGAAAATGTAAGCAAAGCTATTGTTACTGTAACCGATTTTGATAGACGAATCGTAAACAGTCAGCCACGCTTAGATATAAGATCTTTGTATTTTGAATGATATATACAAAGATATGGCAAACAAACATTGACAAATATAAATTGGTCCGGCACTATTGAAAGGTCATTTATTCACTAGTATTTTCCAATCAATGGTTACTACTCGACATAAAATTAAAACCACGACCGGGGATAAATCGCTAATACACAATAATAAGTAAAAACCGATCAATCAAATCAAAATCAGTTTATTCATGTAGTTCACGGAAATGACACTTATGAATGTCGAAAATTTCTTTTTCTAATTGAATTTACCGCTACTTCGTAAAGAGTTGAGCTAATGAGAAGAATTAGCAAGAAACTCACTGCCACTCTTTTATATCACATTTTATATTTTCATCGTTTTACAAATCATTCCAATTACAACATACGTAAAGTGATGCAACAAAAATATTGAAACGTCAAATAGTCAATGCCTTACACGAGTAAGTCAAAAAAGTAAATGTAAATTAATACAAAACAAAAGTTATTGAGTACAGTAGCTGCATCATCGCGGGTTGATTCCAGCGGCCGAATTCCACCACCGGACATTACGTGCAAAGGACCATCCGCATCACGTAGACGTCTGGCATTCCACAACCGCGCGTTTTCTTCGAAATTTCTTGCCTCGCACAGCCACTTTGTGGAATCAACTACCGGCTGCGGTCTTCCCGAACAGATACGACTTAGGGACCTTCAAGAAAAAAGCATACTCCCACCTTAAAGGCCGGCAACGCATTTCTTGACACACCTGTTCTTGCGGATGTCCATGGGCGGTTGCCTCACCTCTCCCCATCCCGTGAGCCTCTTGCCCGTTTGCCCCCTCTCATATAAAAAAAAAAAGATTGGTCGTCAACGTCAATCATCAAAAATACAATTCAAATACATGCTAATTACACAAAATTAAACACATATATGCTAAAAATAATGCAATCCAGTAAAGCAATACAAGGCTGAACCATAAAATCCATAAAAAAATAACAAGAAAGTAGGTACATATTATAATACTATTCAATTCCACATTGTAATATCGTTTACGTAATCTTCAATTCTGTAATAAGCCTTCGACATAAGTCTCCGTTTAATAAATGATTTAAATTTATTTATTGATAGTTCAGATACACTTTTTGGTAATTTACTGTAAAATTTAATACAGAGCCTAGCAGGGGGCACTATTACTCAACTAGACACACATTGATAAAATTAAATTGGTACCGCATTGTCGTGCTGCCAGGTCCTCTATATTATAGTAAATTGTAAGTCTATGCTCTCATTAAATCCTACATACTGCATAGGTAACTAGTCATATTAGTTAGAAGTAATAAATACTAATCAAAGATCTACTAATTTTGGACAACGCTTGAATGAAAATCGATAATAGATGACTCCAACTTTCGAAACTATTTTTTTATGGAAATACGGGACGAGACGAGCAGGACGTTCAGCTGATGGTAATTGATGCACCCTGCCCACGTCAGCACTTATAAATACACATGTATACAAGCAGTGCCGCTCAGGATTCTTGAAAAACCCCAAAAACTCTGAGGGGCACTACAACTACGATCGTCACCTTGAGACATAAGATGTTAAATCTCTTTTGCCCAGTAATTTCACTAGCTACGGACCCTTTCAGACACAGTAATGCTTACACATTACTGTTTCACGGCAGAAATAGGCGCATAGGCAGAAATAGATAATTTTTAAGTTTGTTCGTTTCGTAGTTTCGTTCACCTACCTATCAAATACTTGGATCGGAGGAGAAAAATGTAAGTTGACCTAAAGGGGAGCCAAGTTATGTAGGTATTGAATCAGCAGGTCAACAGTTAAACACAACTAGTACCCATCTCGCTACCTCATGATGTTTGTTGCTTATAATATTAGCCAACAGTATTTTGTTTATAAATACCAATTAACAGACACACTTAAATATTAATATTGAGTTATTCTTATAATGGGACCTAACGTAGCTTCTAAAGATTTTGGTAGCGTCAATAGTTTTGTTTTCAAGTGACTTCAAGTAAAAGGGTATGTTCCCATTTTGTGTATTTCTCTTCAATCAGGCTTCCATTATCATGTATTTATCAGAATATCACATCCTTCTAAGTATTCTAAGGCTTTAAAATTGATATTGCCAAGAGATATTATGTGTCCTAAGTTTTAACAAAGTTTATACTTCCCAAGCTTCATAAATTCCTAGAAAGCCTTTTACGTAATCGATATAAAGTTTAACTAAAGACTGCACTTAGGAAGCAAGCGAAAGTAATTACCCTAGGAAACTATTAGTAACATTAAAGGAGCAAATTTCTGAATTGTAAGCCTTTTAACTGACAAGGATTACAGCCATGTCTAATGCCATAACAATAAAGATTTAAGTTATTGACATTCAGCAGGTTTTGGAAGATTTCTTGATACAGCGTGTGGTGTTAGCAAAATTATGAGGAACCTTGGATACATTTCATATAGTTATAAAAAAAATCTTGCATAGAGATTGCTGTACAAAATGATCGCAATTTTGCTCTCTGCCACTCCGAGATTGTTGGCAAGGACATTTATATTGTTGCAAAGATAATTTTTCGTTGCGGCCATCTTGGATT
>CATIXQ010000016.1:3045643-3066039 GCA_949711755.1 Leptidea juvernica | reverse complement strand
ATTTATATTGTTGCAAAGATAATTTTTCGTTGCGGCCATCTTGGATTTCAAAAATAATCCCAAATTCATTCTCTGCCACCCTGAGAACGTTAGCAACGATTGTTATATTTTTGTAATGATAATATTTCTCAGCTGCAAAAGGCCATCTTAGATTTAAAAAATGAACGGATATTCGTTCTCTGCCACCCCTAGAACGTTGAATATCCTTGATATTTATATTGTTGCAAAGATAATTTTCCGTGGCGGCCATCTTGGATTTCAAAACTTATCCCAAATTTGTTCTCTGCCACACCGAGAATATTGGTAACAATAAGTTTATTATTACAAATATATTTTTCCCAGCGCCCATCTTGGATTCTCTCTCTTGGACACTCTAAAAATATTCAAAATCAAATTCAATATTGAAGCAACCACTTCAAAGCTCCCAACCCACCCTTATATGCATATATTGAGGTATACGCTTAGTTAGATGAGTAAAGTAATGCGGCTTTTTCGAACTATTTCAGCATCTCCTGTAATGGGAACACACGCACATCAACCATCAAGTTACTGCAATTCCGGTAACTCTAGAATGTAGTTGGTTGAAGTTAGCAAAGTTATAATAAGGTTTAACTCCAAGGAGTTATTATTAGTGGGTGTGGTTTTAAGGGCTAGCAACAGATGGTGATATTGGTCATTTCAATGAAGGCTACTGTAACAGATTGCTACTTGTAATTTAATTGGTAAGAGTCTGCGGTTAATAGTCTTTTATCCCTTAGAGTCGTTCGATTATGATTATACCAACCAATAGAATTGATTGATATAATAATATACGGAGCAACAAGAATGGATAATGACTCTAATATACGATCTACATTATTTTTTTTTTTGATGTGATAAATTACATAGTAAGTAGTAGATAGTAAGGAACGAGTTTTAAATCTAATAGTCTTCCAATTTAGGTTAAGATACGGAGAGAAAAAGTTTTAGAGTAGAACAAATATTTTCTGTGTAAATAAAATACTAAATATACCATTCAATAATATAAATTATAATCTTATTTTATTTAAATTCGTTTTCTCCGTGTCTTAACCAAAATTTACATATCAATATAATATATTATATTGTTTTAAAAGGGACGGTCTCTTGCGTGCCTAAGATTTCTGTATAAATTTTAACATAACATACATGCGTCATGAAAAAGACCCTAAAATATAACATTTATGAAAGTGTATACTTACATTAAGGGCTTTCGATTTGTTATACATAAGAATATATTACTACATATTAATAAAACAAAGTCCTCCACCGCGTGTGTCTGTCTGTTCGCAATATACTCGAAAACTACAGCACCCATTTTCATGCTGATTTCACCAATGAATAGCGTGGTTCTCGAGGCAGGTTTTAGTATATAATTTGTTAAGTTTATGCATCTATTTTTGTAAACATTAACTATAATTGTTGGAGGTGTCGGAAAAAAATAAGCCACCATTGGGGCTTTCAACGAAAACATTGTCTAAACCCTTTGAGATAGAACAAAATAATGTATAGTGGAATTATGTATCTTATATAGTTCTACAGAAAAGTCCAGATGGCATATGTCTATCTCTTAAGGGTAACATACTATATCCGTTTTAATACTTTAAATAATTGGCAATTATAAATCGGTAATGTAAAAGCCGTTTACATAAATACGGCAGTAATCCGTACATTTTTTTTATGAAAATATGGGACGAGACGAGCAAGACGTTCAGCTGATGGTAATTGATACGCCATGCCCATTACGATGTAGTGCCGCCTATGATTTTTTGATGAACCCAAAATTTCTGAGCGGCACTACAGTTGCGCTCGTCACCTTGAGACGATAGATGTTAAGTCTCATTTGCCCAGTAATTTCACTAGCTACGGTGCCCTTCATGCCGAAACATAGTAATGCTTACACATTACTGCTTCACGGCAGAAATAGGCGCCTTTTTGGTACCCATAATTTAGCCGGCATCCTGTGCAAAGGAGCCACCCACTGTAAAACTACATATTATGATAAAATTCAGAAATACGTTTTTGTTTCACTTTTAGACTACATTATTCCCGAATACATATTTTTTTTTTATTGACAGAACAGCGTCTGTCTGCGGGCTTTAATATCTGGAGAGCTAATTACAATAGACATAAATATTATATCACACATGTTACAATACCGATTATCTGAGTGATATAACTAGGAACAATTATTAGTCGTAAGAAGATTACAGCCACTACATTGTGAACACCGAACTAAATATTTATGATTAGAACTACATTCTATTCTCAACCTTAAAACAATTGTATTAGCAATCAAATTGGGTGAAATATTTAAAATATCATGTTATTTAGGCCATTTTAATAAAGTTGGGATGTGTGTTAATTAATAAGTGGTTATTTGAACATATTTTGTGACATATGGAGCTATTGTTTCGTATTATTGTAACAGTAAGTATAAATTTACACAAGTCTGATATGGATGCTTAAGATAATATAACCTTAATTAGATTTATTTTATTCATCATACATATAAGAGCACATTTTTAATAATTTGTTCAAAGACGAGCCACACTGATTTTGGTCGAGTTTAGCTAGTGCTATAAATCTAAAATTATAAATATGTAGTGAATATTGTAGACACATTAAGACATTCTAAATGTGTGTAAAGTATAAGATTTTCTTTTATTAACGCGAGTGTTCCACATTTAAATATAACAATTTTAAAAGGATTATAAACGCGTGTAATTGTAAAGTCACCCTGAAAAGGCCTTGAAACATTTCTTTAAAAAATAATAATAAAAATGTAACTTTTACGCAAAATTTAATTCAAAAACAGTTATAATTACACGCGTTTTAATTCTTTAAAAAGTGTAATATTGTTATGTTTGTAATAATAAATATTGTAAATGATATATTAAGTCACAAGTTGTTAGTATTCGTTGCAACCGTAAACCCCTTAATGACATTCACAAAAAGAAAAGATTTATTAAAACGGGGAAAAGACTCATTCTTTCATTTCATAACAATATCATTACGACTCCCTTAAAGGGTAGATATTGTGCAAAAATATCATCGCATTAGCAGAACAATGATGATGGAGTAGCTGAAATGTTGACAAAAAACTTTTCTGTTCCCCTTTTATATTACAAAATATTATCCGAGTTAATCAAAACGACGCATTTGATAATATCAAGTCATTGGGAAATATCAATTGTGTTCAATCAATGCTTAAATAGCTCAAACGTGTTCATTGTCGAAATTCTCCTTAAGTTTTAAAGTGTTTAATAATGGTTTGCCATAGAGATTGACATTCCAAAGTACACAGCTCTGTTGCAACTAAAAATAAGCATGATGTTTATAACAATATATGAAGTGTTTCCGAGCGTTGTGTCGCTCAAGCAAAGTTAGAATGTCAGTCGTGTTACATCAAGCAACCCGCTTACATGATACAAACCATAGACAACCGTAGAAATCAATTAGTGCGAGTATCCGAACGCATCTCCACATTCAAACTTGGAATGTTTATTGAATTAGCGGGAAATTTGGTCATTTTAGTTTCTGTTCGTAATTAATAATGATTATTGAAAACTATTGCATCATTGTTACTATATTAGTATCGCTATCAACAGGTAAGTGTTTTATTTTGTTTATTTTTTCAGATTACATCATGTAATTTAACTGTTAAAAATGTGTGAAAATGAAATATGTACATTGGAACGTTTTTAATAACTTTTAAAATTTTATATCTGATGTTTACAATGACTATTGCCTTCATAAAGGAATTTAATTGCTGTTTTATTTAAAGGTATTTGGGTGTTATAATGATAATAGTAAGGACAAATTTATTAATGGTGTATGTAGATGATGCAGCTACTGTACTCAATAACTTTTGTATTAATTAACATTTACTTTTTTGACTTACTCGTGTAATCGTGACATTGACTATTTGACGTTTGAGTGTGTTTGTTTCGTCATTTTACATTTTACATATTATATTGTAATTGAAATGATTTGTAATCGATGTAATGAGTTTCTTGCTACTTCTTCTCATTATCTCAACAATTTACGAAGTAGCGGTAGATTCAATAAGAAACAGTATTTTTATTTTTTTTTGGCATTCATAAGTGTCATTTCCGTGACCTACGTGAATAAACTGATTTTGATTTGATATGATTTGAATTAATTATATATGAATATTTCGAACATTTATATTTCATTTTAAAAGTAGAACTGTTTAATTTTAGGAAAATATCAATTGCTTTTATTGAGGAGCTTTTAAGTTTAAGATTTATTTCAAACTCTTAAAATCAAACTTGTATATTAAATCAAAAGTGACAGTACCCCTAAACGATTATTCCATTTTTTATACGCTTTATATTACCTTCACCTGTATGTTTGTATGTATGTTTGTAACAGACTTTAAACGGCTAGATATCGTTCAAACTTTGTAGATTTATCGAGGACCGATGACATTACACTAATTTGACTAAAAAATGAAAAATAAATAATAGTTAAAAAAAACTTTTTAGTTTTAACCCCACGCTTTTTTTACACTTTTTTCAATTTAAATTTATTTTCTATTTTTTAGTTGAATTTGATGTAAAGCGTGCTTTTTAGTTTTTTTTAACTATTATTTTTGATGTTATAAATTATTCTAAACGTGAATTTTTTCTTGGGCAAGAGAATAAAGTAAATAAATTATTATTTTTGTTTTTATTAATCGATGAAAAGTTTTATCAATCACAAGAATCACCACGTACATAATTGATGTGTGATGTGTTTTTTTCACATATATTACAAACGTAGAATAGAATTAGAATATATTTACAGGCGAGATTTGATGTCACGATTACGTAAATGTAGGGTTGCCAAGCGTAGTATAAAATAGACTATTGTTCTCTATATCATGTAGGATATCATAAAATACTCATTTCAACACTATGCTTACTATACTAACTAGTTTTCATTTCTTTTATCGTTTACTTTCAATAAATCGAAAATTCCATACCAAAAATAAATCCAAGAGGTAAAAATATCATAGGTATAATGTTTGGAAATAACACTCATAATATTAGAAATAACCTAATTAAAAATATTGAAAAACTAATTAATATTTGCAATAACACCAATTCCAAAGTGATGATGTGTACATTCCCATACTCCTCGGATTTGACACAGGTGCAAAATAGAAAAATATTTAAATTAAATACAACTTTGTATAAGGTGACATTCCAAAACAGTGAAAATTTAATTTTATAGAACGTCGTTGTTCGATACAAATAAATTCATTAATAATAAGCTGAAAATAACTAATGGAAGCCTATATCTACCACTTAGATTTTAGCAACAGCTGGCTACTTTAGTAGTAGCTTATACTCATAGTTTTAACCAACACACTACTTCCTCTGTAGTGATATTTAATAAACATGCCTGTATTGGGCAAAATAATTGACATTCAAGCCACTATTGGGCAAAATTGTAAAAAAGTGCGTCAAGTTATATTATGCAAACCCATTAATATAATCAAAAAAGTCGACAATTTAGTATTAATATGTTTGTATCCCGAATTCGCCAAGCAACATTCGGACGATTCTGAACGCACCCACTAATGTCATTATGTCAATCTCATGTGACACGTTGTTTTGAGAAGTGTGCCATGCTTTTTAAAACAATAAAATAAATGATACTCTTTTTTATAAGTCCGTACTCTTTATTCACCCCCTTTGAAATCAGATATACTCTATTTCTTCTAATAATTAATTGGCAACCCTACGTAAATTTGCCTATACATTGATTAGTTTGTTTGATCGGCCGTAGATTCAACCCACTATAAAGTTGTCTTGTATATTTAACATTTAAAATATTCCAACACTTTATTTTTAAATGGAATGATAGGTTTCCTTGACAACTTTTTATTGATTTTAAATTGAGGTTACACGATATTTGCGGTCTTCTAAGCCTTCCGGTCGACTGCAACGTAATTGATAGGGATTCTCCTGTATTTTAAATACGACGTTATTTAAATATTATTCACAACATCCTGCTTAATTACATACTTTGAATGGATGGATATTTCGTTAACGTGTACTACAATCCTAATTGGGACCTTATATAAATTTGAACACTATTGTAATTGCTTACTTAATTATTATTTTGTCAGCTATATTTTCGAATTATTATTGACTTTATTTTTAAACTCACTCATCCTGATGAAGGACTTCTGATTGTTCCGAAACTACTCGGTACCAACACCAATGAAGCGTGAGTAAAGCCAAAGCCAATAAATAGATTTTCGGACATTACTAAAAAAATATTATTATTTGTAAGAGCTCATTACTTATTCGATACTTAACTACTTCTTTAATTGGGCAAAATTTTGAAATATCCGTATTACTAGAGGGTACATATGTCATAGAGGCTTTGACAAAAATCAAAAATTTATTTATTTATCCAATTACTAGGAATACTCACAGGATCACTCGCTGGCCTCCTCTATTTTATATATACGAAGATTGCCTAAAAAGTTCATCAAAATTGGTCAAGCCGTTTCGAAACACACCCACATAACATATTTCTTTTAAAAAGCTTTTCACTCACCGTGTATTCATCTGTAAAAAGTTTTTAATATTATTAAAAAATAGTTAGTGACGTTCACAAAAACGTAGGTATCGGAAATGTATGAATCTAATATATTAAATTCTCGTGTCACGGTGTGCGGGACCGAACTCCTCCGAAACGGCTTGACCGATTCTCATGAAATTTTGAGTGCATATTGGGTAGGTCTGAGAATCGGACAACATCTATTTTTCATCCCCCTAAATGTTAAGGGTGGTCCACACGTTTTATTTTGTTAAATTTTTTTGATTATGAGTCAGCAATAAAAAATACATACAATTTCAAATTTTCACTCTATACAACCATCTACGATCAACACTTTCTTTTGTATCGCGATTTTAATATTATTCTAATCTATCCACAGACACGCAATAGAGTTGCAATATGGCAATCGAATATAATTATTATTGTAGTACCATAAATTTTATGTACAATATATTTAGTACAATATATTTGGTAGTTCTGAGAATCGGTCATCATCTATTGCATACCCTAAAAATATTAATTATTGAATTTTTTTATTACTTTATATGGCAATACAACGTTTGCTGGGCCAGCTAGTATAATAATATAAATATTTCAAATACGTTTTACTTTTAGCAATAATTCCTTACTACCGAGAGATCACTATCCAAGGACGTATCAAGATCGCTTTACACGAGTATGTAAATGTATATTCCAGTCAATGTGAATGTTACATTTGATAATATCTATCTACCTTTGTGTACACCGGATGCTGTGTATTATATTATGTACATATTTGATATCACTTTGTGGTTTATGAACTAATTGCATGCATATCATTCACATTCATGTTTTAGGGCTCTTTAAATGATATCTGTATTCCGTTTGTATGCTCCAGAGAACAGTGATACTTCATCAATCCTTATGCGACTGTAAATCACAAAGTTCTAAAGTCCAGACCTGAAATTATTAAAACCAACATGGCTAGTAACAAAATGCCCGCCTCACTGCGACCAATGTAATCTATTGTGATAACCACAGTTACCTATAGCTAACTGCTAAGATATTATATAATAATATCTTGCCAAACTTTAATAGTTTCTTGGCAAGTAATTGCGCTTAAAAAACATTAAATTTTGTAACTACTACTTACATTAAACTAAACTATTAAAACTTCGAACTAATCTGTTACTATTAGAAAAAAGAAACAATTTACATAAGCTTTCCTAAATTAGCATGTATCATTGATGAGTATTATTGAATAATAGTTAGTAATAGTTAGTGAGAGTTATTTAATGCTATTCAACACTGCATTTTAATTTTAAATTTAACTGTACTTTTTTAAGTTTGGGAACACACTCCTCAGATACACTATATCGTTCTATATGACCGGCACCACATTTTCATTTAATCTCCTACCGTTGTAATTTAATCTTTTAAATTCTTTTCATGAATCTTATTCTACCTTTGACAGTGAGCTGATCTATCTCAAGTGGTTGAACAATTGCACTTCCCAAAGATATGCTACGTTTACGCATTAAAGGACCACATTCAGAGAGGATGTGAAATCTCTGAGGTATCCTGGTTAGTGTCCCCCGTGGGCCCCGTTAGTGTCCTGGTTAGAATGCGTGATTTTTCCCTACTAAGCCCTAGTGCCTCATCTACAGCCTTTTTCGGAGGCTTTGATTAGGGTTTTGGAATAGGTTAAACCCGGAGTGTTGCTCCAGAGTTTATTACACTATTGTGAACAAATGTATCAAGGGCTCATTTAACAATACTCGTAGGGACATCACAAAAGGGTTCACCACCATATTGAGTACTTTTAGCACCAATTCCTGCAACTTCGTCAGCGCATTCACTGCCTCCGATCCATGCATGTCTTGGATATAACCCATCGAAGTATAACTCTGTTTATTTCTCCAAGAATATACAGTATAGTCCGGCAGTTGTCAACAAGTCTTGCGACTACCTGTCTAGAAACGGCGATGAAGTCAAAAATTCAATTAATGATCTCTGAATAATATAAACAAAAGGTATAAACTTGGCGGAAATTTCGAGAACTATTCGATTAAAAGGCACCGATAGTACCTAAATAGAAAACAAAGCTAGAAACAAATCGCAGAATGAAATATTTTAAATTTCAACTCCCTGCTCCAGTCGAGGCAAGCTAGTTGAGCTAGTTAAGTTTCAACAACACAATTACTAAAATTATGTGCGCCATATTATGTCATGGCGTTCTAATAACGGGCTGTGACCGCTTCGTTACAATGTATCATCAACAGAAATAAATTGAATGACTTTGATTGGGATATTGTCCTCTATTATTTAAGATTCCCTTTATCTTGAGTACGCCATAATTTATAACACTCTTTATGTGGAATATATACATTAAACTGATGATGTTTTTATGGTAGAGGAGGACAAATGAGCGTACGGGTCTACTGATGTTAGGTGATCACCGCGGCCAAAATTCTGTTGCAATTATGTTGCCATAGGAATCACAAGATGGTCCATAAGGATACAGGCTCTTTATGAAGGTACCCATGTCGCATCGTCCTGAAAATACCGCACTAGGGAGTTTATTCCACAGCTTGTTTGTACGTGGAAGAAAGATCTTTGAAAACGCTAGATGGTGGGGATGATTATGACGTGTCATGCGAAGGTCAAATTTGGCGGCAGGAATCAGGTCAAACAGCTCTTTGTAACATTCCCCGTGATAGATGCGGTAGTAGACACACAATTGACGCTTCATTCAACGAAACGCCAAGTGATCTAGCTGGTCACAGAGCAATGCCTCGATGAATGCCTCTAATCATAATTTTAAAAACATAACTTTAAAGGATCGGTTTATTTTGTATGGAAAAGGAGGACTAACGAGTGTAAGGGTCACCTGGTGTTAAGTGAGCACCGCCGCCCACATAGAAAAGAAGACTCCCAGGAGCGTTGCCGGCCTTTAAGGAAGTTCTGCGCGTGTTTTTTAAGGTATCTATGTTGTATCGTCCCGGAAACACCGCACAAGGAAGCTCACTCCACAGCTTTGTAGTACGTGGAAGAAAGCTCCTTGAAAGCCACACATCCAGATATTAGGGATGATATCTTAACTTATGGCGTGTCGTGCGAAGGTGGAATTCGGCAGCAGGAATCAGGTGAAACAGCTCTTCGAAACACTCTCCGTGATAAATGCGGTAGAAGACATACAATGAAGCGACAATTTATTGTGTTGACACGTAACTAAGTAATATATTATTAGTACTCAAACTGAAGCCCTTATTATATGATGGAAATGTTGGATGAACTCGCCACGGAATAAAAATCGCGCCCGTTAGTAGAAGCATTTTGATGAGTTCAAACGAAAAACATTAATTTCAACTAAATTATTTTACTATCCAATAAATGCACTAACGTATATAAATCCAAAAAGTTTCCGTTACCACAGACTACATTCACTACACCGTTTCTAGTTCGGTATCACTACAGTACCAGTTAATAATTTATTTATCAACGCCCGCGAATCTCAGCCAGTTCAGGGAAATGCATTGTTCCTTATAAATACTAAGTTTTAACTTTGGACGGTTCAGAAATAACTTGTAGTAGCGCTCGCACTGTTGAAAACTTAATACACAAGTTATATTGTTAGCTAACTGAGATACGAAATGTTTGCTCTAGAGTTTATTTAACAAAACATTTTTGGAGAATAGTGTGAGATGTTATGGAGAGAGATTTTTTATTAAGATGTGCATTGAAATTTAATAAAATGAAATTTATTTATTGCCTCGAATACAGTATACATTATAGATCTTAAATTTATTGTAGTGTCTTCTAATCGGCTGATTTAAATTAGCATGCAAAAAGATTACTTAAAATTTAAAATATCCTTAACACTATAATTTTTTTTGTCGATTAACTATTTAAACAGGAGTCCAGTAAATCGTTTCTGTGGTACGCTTTTTATTTCTAGAGGTAGATGATTAAATAATTATATACACGTTGCGTAGCTACTATATAGGTACAATGTTGTTTTGGGACAGTGGCCACAAAACCCGTCTATCCGGTAATCTGGTGGAGCAAGGATTTAATTCAATGGCAACATTAAATGATCATAATATAAAAGTGTAATACCCCAAGAAGACCGACGAAAATTAATTTTTTTCGAAATTTGAATAACGTTAGAAAAAAAGCGTATCTCAGGTTCCAACTAATGTTTTTTATATGGCAGATGGAGATATGCGTTGACGGTCTATAAGTTGGGAGTATGCTCTGTGTTTGAAGATCCCTTAGCCGTATCGGTTTGTAAAACTGGAGCCGGTAATTCATTACACAAAGTGTCTTTGCGTGGTATGAAATTTCTGGCAAAACACGTGGTTGTAGAATGCCAGACATCGACTTGATGCGATTAGTATTTTGCATTTTGACGAAATGTCCGGTGGTTGAATTCGGCTGCTGGTGTTATCCTTCACAACTCCTCTGAACACTCCTCGTCAGAAATGCGGTAGAAGTTACTTAATTAATAATTAGTCAAATGAGTAGTAAAGTTATGTAGTTATATTATTATAGGAGTGGTAGTGCCATGTTGGGTTCTCACGGATACAACCAAATTGGGCCGGCACGCCCGGAGAAATGCCACTCCCCCATTCGAAACCGGCGTGAAATAGCGGCTACGCCGCTGTGTTTCGTCCGGTGAGTGGGGTATCCGGAGGCCCACACCCCCCCCCCCTCCCAAATACTAATGGCATAACGGAGAAAAAAAATAGACTACTCCAGGACGGTACCAGGCAGTCCTGGAGAATCCATTCTTGGACATCCACAATTAGGGCCTGTACCTACTAGTGGTTGCCCAGGCTGCCCCGCGTATTCTGGAGGGGGCAAATCTGTGCTGACTCGGGGCAAACAGAGCAGGAGGCTCACACCACCTCCTCCACACTTGCTGTGGACTTTCGCAACATCTCACTCTTATTCTAAAGGCGTAGTCCCTGACTCATGGAAGTCTGCCCTTGTCCATCCGATCCAAAAAAAGGAGACAGTTCGGATCCGGCAAACTACAGGCCTAGCCAGCTCTTGTTATACCTAGTGGGTCACCGGTTGATCAACGACCGACAATACGGGTTTCACCATGGTCGGTCGGCAGGTGATCTTCTGGTATACCTGACACATAGATGGGCTGCGGCTATTGAAAGCAAGGGGGAAGGCCTGGCAGTTAGCCTGGATATAGCGAAGGCCTTTGATCGTGTATGGCACAAGGCGCTCCTCTCCAAACTTCCATCATTTGGGCTTCCCGAGAGCTTAGGCAAGTGGACCTCCAGCTTCTTCACTGGGCGCAGCATACAGGTCGTTGTCGACGGATATTGCTCGAACCCGAAGCCCGTGAATTCTGGAGTGCCCCAAGGCTGTGTGCTGTCTCCCACGCTGTTTCTTCTGCATATCAATGATATGTTGGACACTTCCAACATTCATTGCTATGCAGACGACAGCACTGGTGATGCCATATACACGGGCTATGCAGGTCTCTGGAAATCGTCGACCAGTGCCGGGAGAAACTTGTGTCTTCTATCGAGTCCTCTCTTGAGAAGGTCACGGAATGGGGAAAATTTAACCTTGTGCAATTTAACCCCCAGAAGACTCAAGTTTGCGCGTTTACCACTAAAAAAACCCCATTTGTCGTATCACCGCTCTTCGACAACACTTCCCTCAAAGCCTCGGCTAGTATCGGAATACTGGGTCTCGAAATCTCGAGCGATTGCCAATTTCGTGGTCATCAGGAAGGCAAAGCCAAATTGGCTTCAAAGAAACTGGGCATCATTAATAGAGCACGGCAATACTTCAAGCCGGCCCACATACTAGCGCTCTACAAAGCGTAGGTCTGGCCACACATGGAGTATTGCTGTCATCTCTGGTCTGGCACACCCTAGTATCAGCTCGATCCATTTGACCGCGAGCAACGCAGAGCAGCTCGAATTGTCGGGGACCCAGTGCTCTGTGAACGGCTGGATCACTTGGCGTTGCGTAGAGACGTCGCTTCATTGTGTGTCTTCTACCGCATTTATCACGGGGAGTGTTCCGAAGAGCTGTTTAACCTGATTCCTGCCGCCGAATTCCATCTTCGCACGACACGCCACAAGTTAGGATAGCATCCTCACCATCTGGATGTGTGGCGGTCCTCCACAGTGCAGTTTTCAAGGAGCTTTCTTCCACGTACTACAAAGCTGTGGAATGAGCTTCCTTGTGCGGTGTTTCTGGGACGATACGACATGGGTACATTAAAAAAAAGCAGCAAGAAGGAGCGTCGCCTTTCTAAAAGGTCAGCAACGCTCCTGTGATTCCTCTGGTGTTGCAAGAGATTGTGGGCGGCGGTGATCACTTAACAACAGGTGACCCGTACGCTCGTTTGTCCTCCTATTCCATAAAAAAAAAAACATCAAATTAAAATACCCTCCACTTTCACCTGGAGACGGCGAAGCCAGCCCTTTCGTACTCGAGGTATTATTTGGAACACTCCTTTATACCACGGGCTGGCGTGTGCGTTTACGTCAGGGAGGATGAAGGACAGGACCTATCCATCATCTGGCTGCGTGTAGACTGTGATGACCATCCGCGAATCTACGCATGCCTGTATAGGTCCCATAGCGGTAACGCAGACACTAACCGGTTCCTCGAACACATCCAAATGGCTACAGATTCCGTGTTGTAGCAGATCCCCACAGCAGAGATCGTGTTTCTTGGCAATTTTAACGCCGAATGGCCAGGCTCACGTATCACCGATCATGCAGGGAGATCTGTTCATGACTTCGCCTTAGCATATGGTCTGACGCAACTGGTTATTGCGCCAACGCGAATCCCAGATGTGGAAGATCATACACCTTCACTGTTGGACCGCCTGTTGACCTCACATCCGGACGGCTACCTACTTTCCATTGACCCTCCTCTGGGATCGTCGGACCACTGCCTGATCCGGAGCACTGTGCCGATCACGCGCCTAACACGGCCCCGCTTCTTAGGCTGTCACCGCGTGTAGCACTATAGGTCATCAGAGTGGGACGAGATGCGGTGTTTTTTTACATGCTACCCATGAAGGGACTGCTGACGCTGTTACTAATGTGGTACTGCAAGGTATGGAACTCTTCAATCCATCCTCCTCTGTGCCTATCGGTGGCAGGTCCCAACTATAGTTTGACTGCTCCTGCAAAATGGCCTGTCGCCGAAAGCAGGAGTGCTATCAGGCTTGGGTCAATGCAGTGGTATCTAAGGATGTGAATTCCAGCGAACTTAAAAAACACTTCAATCATGCCTCCAGGTCCTTCAAAGAAGTTATTGCTGACGCAAAGTCGCAGCACATTGGCAGAATTGGCGAGAGACTTGCACGCCTTCCCTCGGGAACTCGTGCGTTCTGGTCGCTCGCCAAGGCTGTCCAAGGAAACTTCTGCCAGCCAGCCATTCCGCCACTGCACAGGGATGATGACTAGCTGGCCCATGACGCGAAAGAGAAAGCTGATCTCCTGGGCTCCCTCTTCACGTCCAACTCGACTCTGGATAATCAAGGTGCACCACCACCGCATATTCCGCGGTGCAATTCACTCATGCCGGAGATAAAAATCCGGCATGGCGCCGTGCTAAAGGCGCGTCTCACCTTGGACATTCACGAAGCGAGCGGGCCCGATGGCATTTCCCCGATAGTGCTGCGGACATATGCTCCGGAACTGGCGCCGGTCCCTACCCGTCTTTTCCGGCTCTCCTACTCATCAGGCGTAGTCCCGAAATTATGGAAGACGGCTTTAGTGCACCCGATCCCTAAGAAAGTTGTACGCTCGGATCCGTCCAACTACCGCCCCATTGCCATTACCTCCATTTTCTCCAAAGTAATTGAGTCGATCATCAACCGCGAGCTCTTGGGATACCTAGAGGAGCACCAGCTGATCAGCGACTGCCAGTACGGTTTCCGTAAGGGTTGGTCAGCTGGTGATCTTCTTGCATACCTCATCCGTAAATGGGCACAAGCGGTTGAGTCGAAGGGAGAGGCGTTTGCGGTGAGTTTGGACATAGCGAAGGCCTTCGATTGGGTGTGGCATAAAGCGCTAACTGCCATCCTATGGGCTTCCCGAGAAGTTGCGCAAATGGGTCGCTAGCTTTTTGGCCGATCGGAGCATCAAGCGTGTTATCAATGGTGCATGCTCCGACTTAAAACCCATAAACGCTGGTGTCCCGCAAGGCTGCGTGCTATCCCCTGTTTACACTGTTTCTTCTGCATATCAATGATATGCTGCAAATCAGCAGTATTCATTGCTATGCAGACGACAGCACAGGGTATGCTTATTACACCGGCCGTGCCAACATGTCCCGGGATAGCGTCGACGGGAACCGGAACAAACTTGTGTCTGAAATCGAGACTGCTTTGCAAAGTCTCGGGGCCGACAATATTTAGTCCAATTCAACCCCAAGAAGACACAAGTTTGTGTGTTCACCACTAAAACGTCTCCGTTTGTCGTATCCCCTCGATAAGAGATCACTCCTCTAACTGCCACAGCCTGTATTGGCATACTTGGCGTCGATAAATCGAGCGACGTTCAGTTCCGTGGTCACTTGGAAGAGGCCAAACTTGCCTCTAAAAAGCTTCGTGTACTCAGTAAGGCGAGACAGTACTTCACTAAAAGCCACCGCCTCCAACTTTATAAGGCGCAAATTCGGCCTCACATGGAGTACTGTTTTCACCTCTGGGTGGGTGCTCCCCAGTATCAGCTTCTTCCATTTGACCGCGTACAACGAAGAGCGGTTCGAATCTTCGACGATCAAGTCATCTCCGATCGGCTTGATTCTTTAGCATTGCGTAGAGATGTGGGTTCTCTCTGCATCTTCTACCGCATTTATCACGGGGAGTGCTCAGAGGAGCTGTTTGGGTTGATTCCAGCGGCCAAATTCCACCACCGGACACTACGTGCAAAGTACCATCCGCATCACGTAGACGTCTGGCATTCTATAACCGCGCGTTTCGTTAAAAATTTCTTGCCTGACACAGCCACTTTGTGGAATCAATTACAGGCTGCGGTTTTCCCGAACAGATACGACTTAGGGACCTTCAAGAAAAAAGCATACTCCCTTAAAGGCCGGCAACGCATTTCTTGACACACCTGATGTTCCATGAGCGGCTGCTTCACCTCTCCCCATCCCGTGAGCCCGTTTTGCCCGTTTGCCCCCTCTTATATAAAAAAAATGTAGTTAGCTAACTTTAGTTTTTCCTCCTCTTGATGATCTTTCATTCATATTCAAGTGTTTTCTGGTTGGTGTGAATTACAAATAAATCTAAAAATGTTAAAATGGCAACAAAGATCCAATAAAAATGTATGTAAAAGTCAATATTTAATGAGAATGAAATTTAAGGTTCAGAATTAAAGTCAATAACACTGTTCAAACAGGCCATAAATTAAATACTTATTTTCGAATACTTTTTCTTTATTTGGCTAAGTGTTTTCCAAAAGGAGAATTTTATCCATCAAACTCTTGGAACTTAGGAACCTATCCTATTGCTTAGAATAAGGTCCCAAGTATTGATAATATTTAAACAATAAAATTTTATTTAATGATGGACCATTATGTATATACATTGTTAGAGTTTTACTAGAATAGTTTTTCGTAGAAATTACTAATGTACATAAAAGAAAATAATTTTTAATTCAATTTAATATTACCTTTAAAGTCATTTAGCCAGACAAATTTGAAGCGATTGTTGAACTTAACGTCAATCAAATGCCAAAGGTTTATTTGTAAATATTGCATTGCTTTGAAATGCGCTTCTATCGCTGCTGTCTTATATTACCAGGAAGTATTTTACTGCAGTCAATTTTAGTTGGAATAATCTGTATTATATACATATCTGTGTTTGGCTTTATATTTTGTTCAGTTTTAGAAAGGTATATTCATCATTATATGCCTTACTGTATATCTATGAAAAATCATACTATGAATGCAAGAAAATAATAATTGAGTGGATAAGATCATATAATTATGAAGACACAGAAAACCTACTTATAGTTAGGTACTAAATCTTTAAGTTTTCTTTCAAACTAACACACACACCCACACACACACTCACCAATACATACAATCACACACACGTTCACATACATACATACACACACCCACAGACACACAGCACATTAAGTTTAGATTACAAATAAATCAATTTTTATTATTGTTAGTAGTTTTCTTTCCCTTAGTTAATTATATTTATGTTAAGGTCAACTTGTTTATTATTATGTTTTTGCTATGGAAGAGCGGGGCCTCCTACTACAGGCAACTCTTTGCTTAAAAGGAGACCCCCAACACTGATATTGTACATTCTGTATTTTTTTGTAATAAATAAATATTTATATTTGTATACTTACAAAAAATTATTTATTATATCGATGACACCTATAGTAAGCGTTTTACTAAAGCAAATCTAAAATAGAATAGAATAGAATAAAAATTTATTGATAACAAACCACCACCACACAATAATTATTAAATAACAAACCAGAATGGGTAATAAATTCTAAGAACTTAGTAATAAAACCAATTGAATAATACAATTTATTACTTAAAAACGAAAAACTAGGTACTGTGCGGCAGTGAATGTCACCAAATGGAGCTTACTCAGTAATAAGCTGCAGTGGCGCCGATAAAGCACTGGTTTTCAGTAGCCCCCACATTATTGAGTCCTGGAGTAGAGTAGAAAATAATGGTAGATTTTGTAACGTTGCCTTTTAATGGTAAAACGAGGAAAATTGAGCATGTTAGTTAGTTTAGTGGTCCCACTGGAAGATCAGCGCTGGTTGCGACAGCATTATGCTGAAGTGTGACCAATTTGCGACTAACACTCCAATTTGTTTTGTATATCTGTTTTTTCTATTATAATATGTAAATATTGTGTTTGTTACAAATTTCTTTCTTTCTTTCTTTCTTTCTTTCTTTCTTCCTTTCTTTCTTTCTTTCTTTCTTTCTTTCTTTCTTTATTTCTTGTTACCTGATGGCGAGTGATCACCGCCTCTCATTACACAACACTAGGGGAAATATTTATTCCACCCTTATGAATATCAAAGTTTTACACTTTACCACTTCTCAAAATATATGCCTTAATGAGAAAAAGTGGTAAGAAACTCAGAGCCTATCATTTAAATCAACCTTAATAACAACAATGCATTCTTTATCTCAGTATTGCTGAGATACATAGGCATAGCTGGATTTATTACTTTCCATCAGGGAGCAAATCCCCGATTACCACCTCTAGGTAGTATAAATATAAACATTTTCAACTCCAAAAATTTTATCATCATCATCATTAGGACTTAAAAGTGGTCTTATTTTGGATCTCTTTCCTATTATTCCAAAGCCGATCTAATGCCGGTCTTACTCAATCTCGATCTCCGGGACGATACGACTTGAGTACCTTTACAGGAAACCCATCACAGGATAATTTGTTATATTTTTAAAGTGATAACCTTCACTTCTGGGATTGATACACAAATAAAAATTGACAACAAAATTTTATGAACGATGCAGGACTCGAACCCACGACCTCTCGCGTTCCGTGCGAGTATTCTTCTAACTGAGCCAACCGTTCGAGTGACGTATCGTCATAAAATCTTGTTTGCTTTTTTCGACTCTCAGGTTGTGGCTTCATCTACAGGATCTACTTTACAGTTGATAAACTGTTCAACCCCAATATTTGCATATTAGGAAATTGACTTGGGATGTCGCTCTTGAAAATCTAAACAATTTGTTATAATTTTAAAGTGATAACCCTCACTTCTGGGATTAATACACAAATAAAATTTGCAAATTCAAATTCAAATATTTTAATTCAAAATAGGATTTAAAATCACTTATTGAACGTCAAAAACTACCACCCATTCAAAAGAGACTGCCTCAGACCTGAGAAGAATGGGCGCAAGAAACTCAGCGGGCTTTTTTTTAAATATAAAATATGGATTACAATGTGATATCGTACAACAAACATTTATAATTAAGGAGCCTGAGGGTGTTCGCTTTATTCCCAGTCCGTGGTGTCATTAAGAAAATCGTTTATGCTATAATAACCTTTCCCACACAAACGTTTTTTAACAATTCTTTTAAAACAAAATTTCATGAACGTTGTGGGACTCGAACCCACGACCTCTCGCATTAATACTTTGGTAATGCAAATTGAAGCAACAAAAATTCTCGTACCCTTTAACAAACCTGAGTTTCTTTCTTATACCAATGAAGATTACGCCTCCAATGATTAGTCAGTTAGTGCCCGGAGGCGCCGGTTCAAATTAAGCATCGTTCATAACTTTTCAACAAACAAATTACATTTACATATTACTTGAGTTAAAACAAGAGAAATACCAGCTTTGTTTAAAAACTGACCCTAATTGTCTTTAGAATTGCAACTCTGGCTGATATAGAGGAGATTATTAGCTTCAGATCTTAGATAATTTATTGGTCTAGATATAACCTGTTGCTGTAAGGCAACGCATAATAACAGTCTAGGTTTATTACTATAGTGTGCATAATAGCTACCTCCTACACTCGCAATACATCGTCAGCGTCAGTAAATTTATTTAAGTGTGCGTGCGTTTCTAAAAATAGGGGCTAACAGTTCGCCGCTATTTATTTTCTACATGTTTACAACTGTCACAGTCTATGTAGACGTATAAATTATCTTAGCTTCAGATCTTGTTTACACCAACATTCATAACATTTGTAGGTAAAAGAGAATTTAATGCGATTCAAAGGTTTTTTTTTTATGAAAATAAGGGACGAGACGAGCAGGACGTTCAGCTGATGGTAATTGATACGCCCTGCCCATTACAATGCAGTGCCGCTCAGGATTCTTCAAAAACCCAAAAATTCTGAGCGGCACTACAATTGCGCTCGTCACCTTGAGACCTAAGGTGTTAAGTCTCATTTGCCCAATAATTTCACTAGCTACGGTGCCCTTCAGACCGAAGGACAGTAATGTTTACACATTACTGCTTCACGGTAAAAATAGGCGCCGTTGTGGTACCCAAAATCTAGACGGCATCCTGTGCAAACGAGCCTCTCACTGGTAAAAGGTCTGATTGATACAAAAACTAAATCTATGTTATATGCGGGTTCAAGTCGTATCAGCTACATATTTTATTTTGTGCTAAAATAATGAGGTCTGTTGTTGAAAAGTTCAAACGGTGCAAATTCAAAACATTTCTCATTATAAATGAGTCCGCACATTTGCGGTTCATTAGCAGGTAGTATAAACAGGACGTGCCTACTACAAAACATAATAACTCCTTTCTTTCATGTTTGGTTTCCTAATTAGAGCCGTGTTTTAACTTAACACTGCTTATAAAATATTAGAAACATAATATTATAGATAACATTGTTAATATAGCACTTTTCATATCAATAACAATACCAGTTTACCTCTTTTGCACAGGATGCAGGCTAAATTATGGGTACCGAAACGGCGCCTATTTCTGCCGTGAAGCAGTAATGCGTACACATTACTGTGTTTCGGCCTGAAATGACTGAGCAAATGACACTTAACATCTTAAGTCTCAAGGTGACGAGCGCTATTGTAGTGCCGCTCAGAATTTTTGGGTTTTTCAAGAATCCTTAACGGCACTGCATTGTAACGGGCAGAGCGTATCAATTACCATCAGCTGAACGTCCTGCTCATCTCGTCCCTTATTTTCATAAAAAAAAATTGTCTTGTAGTTAATTTAAATATACAAAATCAACTTATTATATACATACATTTAGACAAACAGCTTATGCTGCTTGTAATAATATTTTCATTCATGGTTTTCAACCATCCCCATCTCCCTAAG
>CATIXQ010000016.1:2875853-3036565 GCA_949711755.1 Leptidea juvernica | reverse complement strand
GTATTACGTTGTAATAAGAATGGTAGCACTATAATCGTGGACCAAAGCTCTATCAACTACAATTGATTAAAATTGGTTAGGTTAAGTTATGTTAGAACAGTTAAAACAACGCACGAGCCGAGCGTAGCGTGCCGCGGCAGCGGCGATAGATATTTGGGGGTTTAATGAACATGAACAATAAACCCTTTTATCAATGTTTTCCTTTTATCTAAAAATAATTATTGATGAAGCCGTCTAATCTGTCATAGACTATTTTTTACATTTCATTTCACTGTTCTTCGTACAATTTATGGCTGTGTGGGCTGAAACCCTTTGCCTGTCCAAATATTTTAGGAAGAAACCAAAATCATTTTATGACAGTTTCTAGACTCCCGCCGCGATGTCAGTAGTGTTTATTTACGTGATTTATCTGTTTTAGGTTAGAATTTATTTCGTTATTTTCTCGAAAACGGTGCATTACCTTGTAATAAGAGTGGTATCATTGTAATCCTGAACTAAAGCTCTATCAACTACAATATTTTTTACATCCAAATTCGTGCTAAGGGATACTAAGTTTTAACCTATTATTCTATGTTTTTAGAAAGAACAATTATGTAAAAATCATGTAATGATGGCTTTGACAATTAATTATTAAATAATGAATACGGCTGTATGGGCTTGAACCCTTTGCCTGTCCTAATAATGGACGAAGAAGCCAAAAAAAATAACGAATGACGCAAACGTCAGAAAACTTTAGGAACCAACTTCAACCTGTTACTTTTGTGTTATAGTGATGCGCGCGCATCTTAAAATGTCAATCTCATCATTTTTTCATAACGCGCCTATAGAAAATGTTAGACATACCTTACATAAGTTTTGCCCCGTGTTTTAATATAAGCAATGTCTAAAGTGTGTTGAACGCTAAATAACAGAGAGTCATACAACACAGTGTTCAACTCATGTTTAACTTTTTTGTAATAACACAGCATTTGTTTCGATTTTGTCGTTATCATTTTACCGCAGATAAAATTTTTATTGCTTTTAATAATTTACTATATTTTTATACAAATCAAGTACCTAGTTATTTTCAAATAATTAATTAACCATAGGCTCGACTATCTACAAAAAGGTTCTGAATCAATTTGTTCACAGTTCGATTACTATCGATTTTGGCTTACCTGTTGTTGAAAAAGGTTTTACTGTCAATACCCAATAATCTTTATTTGAGTCGGCTTTATTACTGTTGTTTCAGAATTATCATATAAGGGAAAATTGTGAAAAACTCATCAACGATAAAAATTAATTTTAACTGAATTTTTACATTGGATATTTTGTATTTTTTTTATTTAGCACGAAGTTTCGTTGCCTTTTCGGTTCAACGTTTCCAACTCAAAATTACGAATATTAAAAATAACGAAGTCACTGTCTGGCATCTATGACCAGGCGCTAAAATTCTTATAAAGCCTCTTAAATTTAGAACTAGAAAGACAAACATTGTTTTTTTTTATGAAAATATTGGACGAGACGAGCAAGACGTTAAGCTGATCGTAATTGACACGCCTTGCCCATTCCAATGCAGTGCCGCTCAGGATTCTTGAAATACCTCAAAAATTCTAAGCGGCACTACAATTGCGCTCATCACCTTGAGAAAAAAGACGTTAAGTCTCGTTTACCCAGTAATTTCACTAGCTACGGCGCCCTTCAAACCGAAATGTTTACACATTACTGCTTCACGGCAGAAATAGGCGCCGTTGTGGTACCCATAAACTAGCCGGCATCCTGTGCAAAGGATACTAGTAACATGGTGGTTTACAGTAATCATTAAATCCAAATTTTTTATTTAATAAAATTTAATGTCAATAATCCCATTTCAGTTCCAGAATGCCACGCCTGTTTTGCATCTGATCTAGAAGCTGTACACAAAATAAGAACAGGCAGTACATTCTACTTAGAATGTCGGTGTGATGATCCAACGAGTTCAAGAATAAGTTTGAAATGGCTCGATACACACGACAAGGAAATACAGCCTTCGGGGTAATATTACCATATTGTGAATAAGAACAAAGTTCCGCACAAGGTTATAGCCTTAAATAGATTTTCTTCCCCCTCAAAGCGCTGTATTATGGCCCTAAAGTATTTATCTTTAATTGCATACAAGTCCAACAGAATGTCTTGTAGAAATTTCTTTTGATTATTTAGTCTTACTTATACAATGCTTTGAGATAATAATATGACAGATATGGCAGAATGTTATAAGACTTTCTATCAGTAACTAGTCAAGTCATTTGTTCTAAGTTTCTACCTAGGAACTACCTTTGGAAAATTACAATTCTAGAACTACATTGTTGCAGTTAAGAGTTTCAAAGTTAATTTTTGAAAAACACATTAACTTCGCTTTAGCAACGTAGGATAGTAATAACGTAATAGGCAAAAATAATGTATAAGGAAAATAATTAGCAAATCTAAGTATCATTTTTAAATATTAGTGTTACTCATGTCTCCGTCAATCCATTTGAAGTACAATTAATTTAGAAATGGGAATCGAAACTTTAACCAGGTGACCTTCTACGTAGTTCGTCTGGCAAATCCACAAGAATAATAGAAAAAGTGTGTAATATTTATACACACGTAAAAAGTGAAAATGACAATAAATAAGTATCTGTAGTAAATGTATAAATCCATTGAAATTATCAAGTATTAATTCTGCCAGTGGCAGTGGGCAGGGCATATAGTTCGACGGACAGATTATAGTTGACAGATCATAGTTGGGGCAGTAAAGTCCTCGAATGGCGACCACGTACCGGAAGACGCAGTGTTGGTAGGCCCCACACAAGATGGACCGACGATCTGGTCAGGATCGCCCGAATACGTTGGATGAGGGCAGCGCAGGATCAATCGTCGTGGAAATCTTTGGGGGAGGCCTTTGTCCAGCAATGGACGTCTTCCGGCTGATGATGATGATAATGAATTCTATTATACATCGATATGGAAATTTCACTTCAAATATTCAATTAGAATACACAATGTATTTAATAAACTTTAAATGAAGGGTTGTCAGTCACTACTGTGGCACTTAAAACAAAAACAAGATGGCGCATAACCGAAAATCGAGACGATTTGCTATAAAATTTCTCTCATACGTCGTTAGAAGTCTTGAAAATTAATTTTAAAGTCACACTTATACATTAATTAATAAATACATTATTCTTAATTATTTATTTTCATAAGACCAGGTACAAAATCGAACGTGTACACGGAGTGGTGGGACGAAATCACGTACAGCCTCTACATAACGAACATAAGTAAATCAATATCAGGAGCCTACAAATGCGTGACCGAATACAATGGCCGAGAATATTCTAGATCATACACACTGGAAGCATATGGTACAGATTATACATTAGTTATATTGTCAATTAACAGGAATATGATATGATACTATAATAATGATGTATGTTATAGATCTACCGTACTTCGTTAACACTGATGCAACACAATATGTAGTTAGTGGAAGCGATGCGCTAATTAATTGCAAAGCGCGGGGTGAGACTGATCCGTTGATCAGCTGGCATAAAGATCACGGTGAACCTATAGAGGTATGTTTAATTGCTTTGTTTGTACAAGATATAAACTTTGCAATGTTTGTATTAGCATGGTAGAATTTTGTTCAGGCGTACCATCGGACACGGTACGTAGCGAGTACGACGCCGGATCAATAGGTGCGAGGCCCACGGACCTTGCGATGATAGGGCCGTACCAAATCCGACCATGTCTTTATGCTCTTAGTGTCTCTTGGACAGATCCTGCAACAAAATTTAAATAATAATAAATAATTTTCTAAGTCTGCTCAAATCCGATGATATTACAATTTTATAAAGACTATAACCAGGACTGTCACCTCGGTAAAGCTGCACATAATGGAATTCTTCATCAGTCAGTAGTACAAATGTGAAATTTTGTGTACTTTTTCATTATGGAAGCCACTTTTGGTTATCACCAAGAAATGTTGGTTTCTGAGCTCAAAGTTCGCTCCTAGCGAGAGAATTTATAGGCTTAAAGTGCAGACTTTTTATAAAATTTATTAATAAGGGAATTAAATAAGAGTAAATATGGTTAACAGAAGACTGTGAAACAAAATAAAAAAAAACATATTTAATATTAGCTTTTATTCAAAATGACACAAACACTTTTTATAATATTATGCCCGCTCTCAGGTGATTTTGTATGTAAAATGTAAAACAATATTAATGAGAGTATACTACGCTATCTTATGCCTTATTACGCATGAACTAGTCTTTCACCTTCTTCCCTCGCGAGATTCTAGGCAAGGGAATGACCCCATCCACGACATCACCGTTGCTGAAAAACTTATAAAATAAATCACTATGAGCCGAGTTCACCAACAGACGTTTAAATAATGAACGACTGTTTAAGATTCAAAACGACCGTTTATTAATATTTTTGTGTTCATTATGAATTGCTATTGTTGATCGAAGATCATGCACTAACCATTGATTAGGTACTTTAATCGACTGATTAACTTTAACGAAGTAGCACACTTAGTTTAACCAATTTTTTGAGTGATAAATTATGTGACATATGCCTGTTTCAAATTAAATATGCAAGACGCTTTGAATTATATTTTTGGAGAAGACGATGTATTAGATGATTTTGAAAATATTGAAAAAATAATGCACACTCTTTATTCCAAATCCGGAGAAATAACTTCGAGGAATATGATGAAAAATCATTTGAATGGTAGTTTAATTGTTTCTTTGGCAACAATAACAATGTCCATTATATTGACAGAACAAAAGTTGCTAAATTAAAAAGCCGTTAACGCTATAGACATAAATATGATGAAACGAGCATTACATTTTACAGCATTACTATGTTACCCTTCCATTTTTGGATGTCATTTGGTTAAAACGATTTTATATCTGAATATAGTGCCATCTTTACACAGTAATGTAACACCAAACGGTCATTTGTAACTCATTCATTCAAAAACGTTGGTTAGTAAACCGTTGGATAAAAATACATGATGAACACGAAAAAAATGCGGCTTATTTAAGCAACAGTTAGCTGTAAACAGATCGGTTACGTAATCAATGATTATATTGTAGTTGGTGAACCCGAGCCTAAATACGTCAAATTGCTTTCAGATAATAGATGATAATAGGTATGAAATTTCATCTCAAGGGTTGTTAATAAGAAATATTACTGACGATGATAATGGTATTTATAAATGTACTGCGTCTGATGTGGAAACCGGTGAAGAAATCGACAAAAAAATTGTGGTCAAGGTCAGTATGGGAGTAATTAAAAAAAAACAATTAAAAAATGTAGTTATAGATATGGCGTTTATATTTTAATGTTGAGTAGTTCAAACATGTTAAAAATGTATGTAGTCATAGTATTGAAATAGTTATTTATGAAACTGTTGTGTAATAAGGGGTATTAAAACACAAATGTGGATTTATGTGATAATAGTATCACATGAGTGTTTTAAGACCTAATTATCAACAGTTGCATACAAGACTTTATCTACACCCAGAATATGAATCCTCTAAAAGATTCTGGAACAGTTAGCTTACTGCTAACATTAAAACACCAGTCCTAGTAGTAGCCTAATATCATTCATGACTGATTATATACAAATAAAATAAGTATTAATGAAACAATTACTTAATTTACATTTTGTATAGTGCAATAATTAAAATTCACTCGTATATAATGTTCTTTTGCAGCGTTTAAAATGAATCGCTTATTTTTTGTAATCAAAACAATAAAAATATCGTAGAAAAATGGCGGGGATTCGAATAACCTACTTTTTTTTTACGGCGCGCGACGTTCTGGGAGTGCGAAGCGCGCGTAAACGAAAATGTTCTTTTTTTGAAATTCATACAGATACCACGCATCGAGCAATAAGAATGTGGCTGTATGTTGAAACTCTTTGCGCATGAAGGGATAAAAAAAACAGAGGAGCGTTGTTATGAAATTCAGTACAACATTACAACACTCTTTTGGGTGATGTAATGGTTATTAGAACATTGGGTGTTTTAATGTTGGCAATAAGCTAACTGTTTCAGAATCTTTAATAGAGGATTTAAAGCATGGGTGCAGATAAATATAGTTATAATATTTGTTTTGTTAAAAATAAATGAAAAAATATTTAACTTGCATACGCTATATTATATACCTATATGGTAACAGATGAAACAACTACATTATTCCAATATATCTACTTAAAGGACTCCCATAGAGCTTCAAAAATAATACACAAATATTAACTTATAAAAAAATTTATAATGGTTAACGTTAATTTAATAATTTATTTTTTAATTTGCTTTTTATTAATATAATTTTATCGATACTTTATGTAATAACCCTCATTGAAAATTGATTTTTTCTTTTTTAATGTTTTCGTAATAAAACATTAAGCGACTCACACACACAGATAAGCTTCATTAAGTTTAAGTGTTTGTAATTATATATTAATCTCATAACTATCTTGTTGTTTAAATTAATAAAAAAGCACTGCAATCTACTTTTTCAGGCATTTTAAAGCTTAGATTATGCTAATAAATAATGTAATCTTTAATAACAGAGTCAATTAAAATTTGTATGGCTCTTGCTTTGTTTATGATAGAGTCATCTTTTATCCCACTAATTTTGTTGTCATTGCAACATTTCACGTGTAACTATAAAATTATTATTTACGTAAATATAAATAAAAGCTAACAAAGGAATAATAACTCACAGAACAGAAAAAACTATAACTTGTAGGTCATACTTATTAAATTTGTAACCAAGATTTATGAAAAAATGTGGGACTCGAACCTGCGACCTCTCGGGTTCTGTCCGAGCGCTCAGTAGATGGAGCCACAATCTGAAAGTTAAACAAGATATGCCAAAAATTACGATCCATGCGTCACTCGAACGGTTGTTCAACTCTGAGGTTGTGGCTCCATCTACTTGATAAAAGCCATAGGGCGGAACCCGAGAGGTCGCAGCTACGAGTCCCGCATCGTACGTAAATTTTGGTTACAAATTCAATTTATATAATTATCCCAGAAGTAAGAGATATCACTTAAAAATAACAAATTGCTTAAATTTGCAGGTCATTACAAAACCAGTGATAAATGAATTGGTTGCGATACCAGATAATGTAGCATATGAAGGAGCATCAGTAGCATTAGACTGTTCAGCAAATGGGATACCTTCACCTACATTCAAATGGAGAAAAGTGTTAAAAGATGTAAGTCTAACATTATATTCATCTAACGTATTAAAAAAGGCAAAAAGCGGATAAGCAAATATTGAAATGGTTAAGGAAATAACACTCTATTCGATAATGGTTTAAGAAACTTTATTTCTCAAAAGAATTAACAATTCACTTACTGAGAAAACTTAAATTATCTTAAAAGTTAAAAGTAAGTAATTTACGTACAAAGCAAACGAGTATGATAAGTAACAAAATAAAGATTCACTAATATCTAATAGTACAACAAAATATAACACCATACTAATGATATGAGAATCAGTGAGTAGTCACAATTAGTCACAAACCTCTAGAACAAAAAATGAAATATGGCAGCACGAACAAAGTGAACAGAACCGGATAAAATCTTCAATTTCGCTAATGCAACCTACCTACCAGTAGGAGGCTCCTTTGCACAGGATGCCGGCTGGATTATTCGTACCACAACGGTGCCTATTTCTGCTGTGACGCAGTAGTGTGTAGGCATTACTGTGTTTCGGTATGAAGGTCGCTGTAGCCAGTGAAATTACTGGGCAAATGAGACTTAACATCTTATGTCTCAGCACAAATGTAGTGCCCTTCAGAATTATTGGGTTTTTCAAGAATCCCGAGCGGCACTGCATTGTAATGGGCAGGGTGTATCAATTACCATCAGCTAAACGTCCTGCTCGTCTCGTCTAACCTGTATCTATAGGTACTTATATACAAAAAAACAGTTGTTTTAAAATTACGTACTCACTCTGCCCCACACTACTTTCGTTTACTGCTTTGGCATGTAGACCTGCCAGCTGTGGATAACGTTTACGCAAAAAGCAATAAGCAGAATAATCTAACTCAATTATGCAATGTTATTTCATAAGTCTTTCTTTGTTTGTAGTTTATGGGTGAAAGTGTCTGAAATAAATGATTTATTAATATTATTAAATAAGACCTAAAAGCGGTAGGTATGTAAGAAAGTTGAAAGCACTGAGCGGGGGATGAGGCGCGTGCAGGGAGTTTTATTGGACACAATGCGCTGCGTAGAAATATTACTGAACTCTTTTTAACAGTATTAGAGACTTAAATTGATAATTGATGTATCTATTACCTGTGGGAGGCTCCTTTGCACAGGAAGCCGGCTAGATTATGGGTACCACAACGGTGCCTATATCTGCCGTGAAGCAGTAATATCTGAAAGGCGCCGTAGCAAGTGAAATTACTAGGTAAATGAGACTTAACATCTTATGTCTCAAGGTGACGAGCGCAATAATTGTAGTGCCGCTCAGAATTTTGGGTTTTCAAGAATCCTAAGCGGCACTGCATTGTAATCAGCTGAACGTCCTGCTCGTCTCGTCCCTTGTTTTCATAAAAAAAAATAACTTTCCTGATAAGCCAATTCGGGTGTGCTGAATTGGAATACGAAAGCTGACTATTGAGAGGCGTGTGTGTCCCCATTTATCTGTGAAAATGAGTTCACACTCGATGCTCAAACCGTGTCTAATTAGAAGCATAAACTTCTGTTTGGTGCTCAAGTTACTTTTCTGTCAACATTCTGTTTGACAATTACAGTGAGTTGCCAATTGTATTCACACATATCACTCTCATGTTTCGTTTGAGTTAAGCTTAGTACTCTGGTTGGAACTTTGGTTGAATTTATAACATGTTTTCTTTAAGTTATTTGCAATACTTCTCCATTAGAACTTTCTGTCTCTTTTTACGAATATATCGGACATATGTATTATGTTGAATGGTTTTGTTTATATGGAGATGTTTAGAATGATAATTTATTTAAATTGATGGAATTAAATTAATATTTACGTAATTATTAACATTTTTATTACTGTTTTCCCACAATGTCTTACTAATATCCCTAAAGTAGAGAAGAGAAGAGGACCATCGCTAAATAATCTTAAAACAAAATTCATCCATATAAAACTGAAGAGTTTTTTTTATGTTTGAAAGCACAAAATTCTGACCAATTTGAATAATATTTTTTGTAAATAATAGTCAAATTTATAAGGGACTAGCTTCTACCCACGACTTGGGTGTAAAAGTTACTTTGGGCAGCATTTTTTAATAATTAATATTTTTTAAACCAACTGTAGAACTTTCAACCCCCGTTTTTCACCCCACAAAGGTCTTAATTCTAAAAACGAAAGAACAAATATTTATTTATTTCCTATCATATGTCTAAATACAAATTTTCATGGTGCTATTCGTTCGATAATTACGAACTTTCATACAAACTTCCACCCCCTTTTTCAACCACGCCAAGCCTTTTATTCGCGATAAAAGATAGCCTATGTCCTTTCTCAAGCTCTTGTCTACCTCTGTATTAAATTTCATCAAAAACGATTTAGTAATATAGGCGTGAAAGCGTAACAAACAAACTTACATTCACATTTATAATAGTAGGGATACGCTTTACGCTATCTAGCATTAGGCTACAAAAGCGCTTCTTAAATTCTTTTACTGATAATAAGATCAATATTATTATTATCTGCTTCCTTCTCTTTTGTTATATTTTTTATATTTTTATATTATAAGTGCTAATTGATGAGTTATATTTTCATACATATCCGGATAAGCAATCACTAATAAACATACTAATAACTTCTCCGAAACAAGCTGCATCTCATGGTATTATTTCGATCGGTTCAGTAGCTATTGCAGTATCACTGACGGAAAAAACGTCACTCCATTTATTAGTACAGATTGATTTTTGAATATACGTATATATATATATATAAGAATACCAGTAAGAATTCCACGTAAGCCTATTACTCCACTTTGTCCTCGACTTCGTCGAACGATCCTAGGTACCAATTCCCCAGTCCCTCGATAATGTAAAATTTTAAATTCTTATAGAGCAGCTGATATTGACATATTTGCTGATTCCTTTACCAAATTCCACAAGACCATTTGCAGCATCATTGGTAATCTTTAATAATTAGAAAACTGATGTAACTGTGTATTCGTGAAAAGCCACTGGTGTGGGATGCCACGTGTGTGGACACGCTAGCCCCCTCTCATATTGAACATTCATCGAGAAAGGTGCAGCGGCGGAATCTGCCGAAAACCTAAAGCGGAGGAAATATGCATCACTGGGTGATGTATACATATTTGTTCCCTTTGGGGTGGAGACGATGGGTCCTTGGGGTTCATCGGCACAAAAACTCGTAAAAGAGCTATCCAGGCGTCTAACCGATTTAACGGGTGACCCAAGATCTGGTACGTACCTCTGTCAAAGGATAAGTTTGGCTATACAAAGAGGTAACGTTGCCAGCTTCATGTCATGGGCCCCTTACCTGCCGATAGCGATCTTAATGATATTTTCTATTTGTAATTAATTAATTTTGTTAGATTATTTAAATTTTATTTTATTATTATTAATATAAATAGCGTTATTAATTATAAAGTCACTGTGTATAACTCATTCATTAATTAAAAAAGAATGTTTAATTCGTAACTTGTTTTAATTCCAGAAAAATATGAAAAGCAACATAACATGGGTAGAGGTTGTAAATAGAATTGTTTTTGATAGCATCGCGGCGGAAGACAGAGGTATATATGAATGTACGGCTTCCAACACCGCAGGAAATGTAACCGAACAAATAGAGCTCAAGGTAACAGTCATAATAATATAACACACTATTGTAGCTAAATAGAACTCATTAAAATTCCACGCATACAGAAACCAACTGTAGTAATTGAAGTACTAATCGTTGTTTTTATTTATTTAATGCTAGATCATGGATGAACAACATCACAGAAGAGATGTTTGAATTAAGATTCAAGAGATGTCTGATAAATCCTGCTTTAAATACGATTGATACAAAAGCAAATACCAGTAGGAGGCTCCTTTGCACAGGAAGCAGGCTAGATTATGGGTACCACAACGATGCCTATTTCTGCTGTGAAGCAGTAATGTGTAAACATTACTGTGTTTCGGTCTGAAGAGCACCGTAGCTAGTGAAATGACTGGGCAAATGAGACTACCTATTGAAAAAATGATGTACATATATTCGGCAATAATGTAGTCTAAATCCATCGGAAATGTGAAATCAAAGCTAATGAGCATGAAACAAAAACGTATTTCTGTATAAGTATATATTTTATTATAATAAGTAGTAATAAAAAATGATAAGGATTAATTTATAGATTATTTCTGTAAACATCTTTTAGTATTATATCCTTAAGAAATAGATAGATGCCATTGCAGACTTTTCTGTATAAGACACACAACTCCACCATACATTATTTTGTTATATATTCATGCTTTCATCAAAAACGCTGCCTTAACTCTTCTTCTTTTCTGGGAAATTCCTCCCAGAGGAACTTCTTTTTTCCGACAACTCCAACAAATATCGTTAATGCAAAAAAACTTTTATTACATACTTAATCCTTCCTCGAGAACCACGCTATCGATAAGTGACAACAGCATGAAAATTAGTGCAGTAGTTTTTGAGTTTATCGCGAACAGTCAGACAGACAGACGTGGTGGTAGACTTTGTTCTATTCTATAATATTGTAGTGATGCAGCGGCAGGAATATGTTAAGCCCGTATTCCATTTTCAAAACAATTTTCCCCTTTAAGTAAACACCATTATGAAAACAGTGACAGATATTTTATCACGAATTACGACGTCTTCTGGAATTCTTATGCCTTTGTTTGCAACACAGTGCTTGCCATAACTTGGCTATCGAGCTTATCAAGACAGAGTCGTATTTAAAAAAATAATTATTGGTAGGTACTGGTTCCACCGGTTATACTGGAGTTCGACAACATAACAGCGACTGAAGGATCTACGGTTCAAATTGCGTGTAAAGCGAGAGGATTACCGACACCAAAGATTAATTTGCTGTACTTGGGGGAAGAACCCGAGGATCAGAGGTACGTAGTTGTGAGAAAATTGTGTCTTTTCAAACCCGTGACAGAAGTTTACTCTTCAGCTTCTTATGTATATAGCATAATGTTTTTCTTATTAAAGGAAATAATTTTGCATATCACATAAAATATCGCGACATTTTTGATTCTTTTCATACACTGCAGGTCAGTGCCCTCACTGTGGAAAATGCCTTGCTGGACCTATTTATATAGGAAAACTTAGGTGTTAACAATTTTAAAAAAATAAAACAACAAAGGCGCCTATTTCTGCCGTGAAGCAATAATGTGTAAACATTATAGTGTTTCGCCCTGAAGGGCGCCGTAGCTAGTGAAATTACTCGGCAATGAGACTTAACATTTTACGTCTCAAGGTGACGAGCGCAATTGTAGTGCCGCTCAGAATTTTTGGGTTTTTTAAGATTCCTGAGCGGCACTGCATTGTAATGGGCAGGGCGTAATAACCATCGGCTGAACGTGCTGCTCGTCCCGTCCCTTATTTTAAGAGCGCCATCTAGTGACAGGTGAGGAAAACATCATAGCGCTCTTTCGACGCCTTACAAATCGTTGTTAACTTTTATGCGATCGAATAGGTATAAACTAAATTAAAAACACCTGTTGTTGCGGATGTCTATGGGCGGTTGAATCACCACGTGAGCCTATTGCCCGTTTGCCCGCCCTTAAAATAAAAAATAAAAATAAATTAAATCTATCCTATCCTATCTATACTTAAGCAAACGACCTCCACATTGTCATTTCAAATTTGCGACACAATTTTGTTTCACAAAGTGAATAAGTATTTATTAAAACAAAACATTTCTCATAGCCAACATGACTTTGATTACATTAAATTAACACTATCATTACGGGGAAGTTTACCAAAATACTGGCCGAATTTTCGAGTTGGATAGCTAGGCTGATCTGTTGACCGATATAGTTGCCAGCGCTTTGGTATACAGCCCTATTAGGGTGCGTACATTCTGCACGACTCTGGGCCCCACGGGCGAAGTGTCTCGACAACAAACGGCACAAAAATGTAAGACTCACTGAGGCCGACATATTTACGACGTTTGCTGTCTTCGGCAGTCGAAACAGCAGCCCCAGTACCAACTGACGTAACTTGGACGTGAGAAGGAGCCAGAGTGTCGACGCAAGTTGCGTTCCACATCAGCGCCTTTCCCCCGTGCCCAATTAAATAAAAAGCCAAAAGCAAATTAAAAGTAAATAATTTGTTAATTATAGAATCGTATGGTCAAGCAAAAACACCAGTGAGATTGAAACTGAATTTTACTTGACGTTTCTACAAGTAAATAGAAGTCATGAAGGTAGCTACATCTGCAACGCTACGAATGATGGTGAGTATCGGTAAAACATAATACAAAAATAGACAGTCATTATTAATAATGCCTGCCTATTTTTGTATAATAAAAATAAAAGAACGTGATAAAAAAAAATAAAGAAATTAAAAAAAATCAAGATGTACCACAGGCTCGAAACTGGGACCTTCTGCACAAAAAGCATACGTGATAACCGCTGTTCCACGGCAACTGATTACAGTCACGGTCATTAGACCGTGGCGAAATATAGTATATAGATCTAGTGAGGGGTGTTAGGTTATTTTCGTTACGGAATTTCTGGATTCGGTCTCCACACTCAAAGCCCGCGATAGAAGCTATGCTAAGCTTAAAAATAATTATGGTTCCCAAATCGAAATAAAAACTATCCTATCTCTCAAGTTGGACCAAACTGCACTCCATGAAGTAATCCCCATTAAAATCCGTTCATTAGTTTAGGAGTCCATCGCGGACAAACAACGTGTCACGTAATTTATATATATAAAGATATAGAGGATAATGATGCATGGTTCTTGTCTTGTTCTGCGCAGGCCACCTAAAATTGTATATTATTATATTAAATACGCTAAGTTGTTATATGATTAAAATATGGTCTGGGAGTTTCTTATTAGTTCTTCTCCCCATATCAATGCCCCTTTACGCACTGATGTAGCTTCATGAAGTTTACCAAGTGTTGTTGCAACATATTATGTTATTGTCATAGGGAATGACAGTAAATATATTTCTTGTTCTATTTCTATTTGTAATGAAAATTCAGAACACGTATTCTGGCGATTTTGATTTGCATGACTCTGTAGCTAGTGAAATTGTTTCCTAGTCTTAAAGACGTTGAGAGCAATCGCTGTGCAGAATTTTTAAAATTAAAGTAGCACATAAGTGCACAATAATATCACGTGAATGTCTTGTTTGTTTCGTCACTTCTTATCATCAGAAAAAAATCAGACATCTTCAGAGTTTCGACCTCATTTGATGGCTGATGATCAATTCATCATTACCCATCATCAGTGGTGTGACTCCGAGCTAGATTTTTTGTGGAAAGATTCTCCAAACATAACCCGTGGCAACTCATCTCGCAAGTTATATCAGTAGTTTGTTGCTCTGTTAATCTTAAGTACCTTTTCCTACCATACGATATCCAGTAGTAGTAAAGTTTATTTCTACTTCTCCATTAAGTATATTTTTTGAGTTATCTCCATAACTCAAAAAAATAACCAACGACAGGTATATCACTTTATGCACACAGCATTGCTCAAAATAGATAGGTTAAACTGTCAAACTCAATTTTTTTCGACGTTTTCACAGCTGCCAACTGTGGCACTGTGATACATGATATACTGATATCAAGAGTTTCTAGACGTATAAATATATAGCGGAGGGATAAATTAAACAAAAATGGCATGTAAGAAAAATTACAGTAAAATAAAGTTTTCTAATCAAAATAATTATTTGGCGCTTTTTTTTATGAACTGTATTCTGTTTAAATTTTTCAATTTTCTTCATAATAACATTAAAAGTTAGAGGCATGGTGAGTTTATTTGAACATCGTTGTACTTTAATAAAAAAATTAAGGTGATCGTCGACTTTTACATATGTCAACATTTATTACTAAAATCACGGACGAGTAAAAAAATAAGGACTCCGTGTCACCTTACATAACAGTGAGGCACCAAAACAAGCTGGTAAACGTGTAAATACATGCATACACTTACACTAATACAAGCCGATCGGCCGCCATCATGAGATTTGCCATCGTCTGTGACAGATTAGTTTGCGTCCCAATAAAATATATTAAAAATACCGTCGTGCGTTGTGTACAAGTGTAAAAGCAATAATATAAAAGTATTTGTGGATATATGATTATTTAAGGGAGAAAAATTGTGTAACTGGTATACCCCGTAACCGCACACACACTTAGCATAAAGGTGCTTCACTTGCTAATATCACTGCGCGGAGTCCTTCTTTTTTTACTAGTCCGTGACTAAAATATGTTAAAAACCGTTATGCTACTTTTGATGTCGTCTGTACCTTCTACAAGGCACTTTAATCGTCCGAACATTTTAATCCTTAATTCTTATTAATGCAATCTGAACTGTTGCTCCTCTTGGAAATTATGTAAATCTAGGAATAAATTTTAAAAGAAATAATGGAAAATCTAAATTTCATAAAACCTTTTCAAATTTCAGTCGAATCAGTTTATTCTGAGATGTTCATGACAGTATATTACAAGCCTTATTTTAATAAACCAATAGAGAACATTTGGGGATGGAGCGGAAACCCAGTAAATTTGACATGTGATTATGAAAGCAATCCACCATCAAATATATCATGGAGGTAAGAGATGGGAATTACTTATATTTTGAATTACTACATTATAAAACAATATCAGAAAATAACTTCCATATTATGCTATCATTGTCATATCACGAAACGTTTACCACAATTTGAGAATTAATGTTTTCTGATATTTACTATCCCCAGTGGAAGGCTTCTTTGCATGGGATGCTAGCTTAGTACATTAATGATTGCCTTAGCTAGTAAAATATCTGGCCTAATAAAACTCAACATCTTTTGGCTTATAGTAATTAGAGGGAGATTTAAACCATTGATTGATCATTAATTCTGAGTGGCACTATATTATTCTAATTGGCATTAAACAACTAGGTTTTATTCAGTTATGTTTCGACCGCGCTTTGGAAATAGTGCCACGCAATGACATGGTGTTCAGTGATAAACAATCCAAACTTAAAAAGGATGGAGTTTCGTATTTCAGACGAGTGCCCTTTAAAATTAATAAAATTGTGTAACTGACTTGACGTTTTTGAATCATTTTGCTAAATTTGAGTTCTTGCCTCGTGTTCGCGTCCGAGCTTCTAATGAACGTATACAATTATTAGACTTTGTACGTTACTGCCACGATATAAGGTGTTAATTCTTTTTGTTTCTTTTGTTTGTAATATATCGTTATAAACACTTTTACACATATTATCTTGGCCCAAATTAGGCATATCCTGTGTTATGGGTTGCAAGACAAGTATATATTTAATACAATTTATAGTTGTCTTGCAACCCATGACTCGGAAACAAACATCCATATTCATCATAAAAATGCTTGCTGAAAACCGGGATTCGAACCCGGGACCTCTAGCTTAGTTAGTAGGGTCGCTAACCACGCGGCTATATAGGTCGTCAAAATTATATGTTAATTTATACGCATATACAACGCTCTCGTAAAAAAAATTGATATAGTCAGAAAGCGACGTATCTGTAGGCACTCTCCGTGATAATGGTGAAAACCAAAATTTGCAGAAATTAAGAAAACCTGAAATCGTAGCCCCATATATCCCATTGTTATTGTTTATATAATGTTTCTTTCAAGGTATCAAGGAACTAGCATTTCCACTGAAAAGCAATTAGAAATTAATAGATTGATTGTGGAAAACGAACACAAAGTGCCGGTTGAAGTTGAAGATACGATTCAATACGGAATTTATGAATGCACAGCAGAGAATGATTACGGTGAAGCTAAAAAAATCATTGTGTTTTTGGAAGGTTTTGCACCGCCACCAGTTAAAAATGTAAGTTGAAATAAGTATTATTATTTCTTTTTTTAATGAAAATAAGGGACGAGACGAGCAGGACGTTCATCTGATGGTAATTGATACGCTCTACCCATTACAATGCAGTGCCGCTCAGGATTCTTGAAAAACCCAAAATTCTGAGTGGCACAATTGCGCTCGTCACTTTGAGACATAAGATGTTAAGTCTTATTTGCCCAGTAATTTCACTAGCTACGGCGCCCTTTAGACCGAAACACAGGAATGCTTACACATTACTCCTTCACGGCAGAAATAGGCGCCGTTGTACAAAGGGGCCAACCACTGGTACTGGTGGTAGGTACTTTATACTAAGGATTTATTCCAAGATGGGATTAGTCTTTACATATTTCCCATAACATATTTCCGAATTCTTTATTATAAACTTATAGTCATTATTTCATTGATATACTTCCTATTTTTCATGAACAAAATTTATCATTAAGTTGTTCATTACGAGATTGTAAGCCATCTTGAAAATAACACGCAAATCTCAATTGATCAAATTAAATATGAGCGAAGGCTCATTTGATTCGGTAAGCCGTCTAGAACGCAAGTATAAATATATATATTGTACACATTTTTATTTAGAAATTAAGATGGAAAAAAGATAAAATTTAGTTTTTTGGTAATAACTCAAAAGCTATTAATATTTATACTTTTACTATTTTTAACTAACAAGACATACAGATAGACAGATAAAATTAGTTGACGGTCATATAAATTTACCTATTTTTTCGTTATTTAACTAACAATATTCCTTCAGGTAACAGTGCTAAACGTAACAGCTACTTCAGCAACATTTAATATCGATGGTCCAGAAGAGATAACAGGCCCGCCAATTGTCGGTTTTACATCAGAATACGATGTAGCAGAGAACTTTGATGTCACCAACATCCACATCAACAGAACCTGGTCACTCGACAGACCGTACAGAATAAACAAATTGAGGCCAAACTCTAGCTACTTCATTAGGTTTGCTGCAGTCAACGATGTTGGTGGAGGTGCATGGAGTGATTTTATAGAATTTGTTACGTTGGAGAAGTGAGTATAGGCAGAGTAATTTACTGCAACTTATTTTTTTTTATGAAATAGGAGGACAAACGAGCGTATGGGTCACCTGGTGTTAAGTGATCACCGCCGCCCACATTCTCTTGCAACACCAGAGGAATCACAAGAGCGTTGCCGGCCTTTAAGGAAGGTGTACGCGCTTTTTTTGAAGGTACCCATGTCGTATCGTTCCGGAAACACCGCACAAGAAAGCTCATTCCACAGCTTTGTAGTACGAGGGAGAAAGCTCCTTGAAAACCGCACTGTGGACGACCGCCACACATCCAGATGGTGGGGATGATATCCTAACTTGTGGTGTGTCGTGCGAAGGTGGAATTCGGCGGCAGGAATCAGGTTAAACAGCTCTTCGGAACACTCCCCGTGGTAAATGCGGTAGAAGACACACAATGAAGCGACGTCTCTACGCAACGCCAAGAGATCCAGCCGTTCACAGAGCACTGAGTCCCCGACAATTCGAGCTGCTCTACGTTGCACGTGGTCAAATGGATCGAGCAGATACTGGGGTGCGCCAGACCAGAGATGACAGCAATACTCCATGTGTGGCCGGACCTGCGCTTTGTAGAGCGCTAGAATGTGGGCCGGCTTGAAGTATTGCCGTGCTCTATTGATGACGCCCAGCTTCTTCGAAGCCAATTTGGCTTTGCCCTCCAGATGGCCACGGAATTGACTTATCAAATGTGAATAGAAAGTAGAAAAGAAAAGAAAGTAAGAGAAAGAAGTATATCATTGAATTATTTACTTATGAATTAGTAATACATGGTGGTACAACATTTATAATAATAAATGTTAGCTTTCTCCAAACTTTTGCTGAGGTAAAGTTACAATTGACCATAGACTTACAATTGACCACCACGGAGCCCCTAGCACAATACAAGTAATTTAACAGTATCGTAACTCAGCGGTCTACTTGAAATTTATACGTACGTCTAGGCGGAGCGCTAGGGTTGGTACTTTTTTTTAATAATGAAAATAAGGGACGAGACGAGCCGGACGTTCAGCTGATGGTAATTGATGCGCCCTGCCCATTACAATGCAGTGCCGCTCAGGATTCTTGATAAATACAAAAATTCTGAGCGGCACTACAATAATTGCGCTCGTCACCTTGAGTCATAAGATGTTAAGTCTCATTTGCCCAGTAATTTCACTAGCTACAGCGCCCTTCATACCGAAACACAGTAGTACAGATACTACTTATTACTTCGATACTACGATTTTATATGTAGGTTCTTTATTCGACGTTTTACAAGATCAGCAACGCTTTTGTGATTCCTCTGGTGTTACGTCAGGATAGTATGAATCGCACTCTCCCTTGTTCCCTCTTCAATAAAAAAAGTTATCACAAGAAGTACTATATAAATCTTATATCCCGGTGTTTGTGACCAAACTCCTCCGACACGGCTAAACCAATTTGTTTGAAAATTTGTGTGTATATCGGGTAGGTCATACCACCCATCCACCCGGGTGGGTCGAGGTCACCCACCCCTAAATATTTGTTTGTTATTTTTTTTGACAAGTTTTATTATTTTTATTTTATTATGATTCAGCATTAAAAAAATACATACATAACTTTTACTTTTCACCCGTCTACGTTCTACACCTTTTTTTGTATCGCGATTTTTATATTATTCTGTTCCATCCACAGATCCGCTATAGGGTTGCAAGATGACAATAGAATACAATATTTGTAGTACGATATATTTGGTAGGTCTGAGAATCAGTCGTCATCTATTTTTTATACCCCAAAAATTTTAATTATTTAATCTTTTTATTACTTTATATGGCAATACAACGTTTGCTGGGTCAGCTAGTTAATATATTAAATTTAACATGTAATTTTCAACCTTATATTTTTGGCATGACAAACATTGACGTCAACTGATTTTTATTGGTGGTTTATATCACCATGGCTGTACTACAGTGAACAAAACGTGGTGTTGGTGATTGAGAAGCACTGTCTCTCGCGTTTCCATCTTTAAATGTATTATTAAATATATAGTACCGGAAGACGCAGTGTTGGTAGCCCACCCCCACAAGATAGACCGACGATCTGGTCAAGATCGCCGGAATACGTTGCATGAGGGCAGCGCAGGACCGATCGTCGTGGAAATCTTTGGGGGAGGCCTTTGTCCAGCAGTAGACGTCTTCCTTCTGATGATGATGATGATGTTGATGAAATATAGAGTGAGAGAAATCTGTTGACGTGTCTTTCGGATTTGAAATAAACATAACATTTATCCATGAATTTCTACACTTTGCCCGTCAAAATACAGATATGCTGCTGTAAGTTATCTTGCTGAAGAATTTTCTGGGGTGGCTTTACACTATTCCTTTTTATAATGTGGCTCGGATGAACTCTACATATAAAATTTATCTCTACAGTCCCTAATGGTAAGGCGTTTTAGTCTACAACAGTTCTACTTAAAATCAACAATATAAACTTATTGAAATGATTTTTGTAAAACGATGAAAATGTAAATATTGATTTATAAGAGTGGCAATGAGTTTCTTGCTACTTCTTCTCAACAAGTAGATTCAATAAGAAAAAATATTTTTTTTTGACATTCATAAGTGTCTTTTTTTTGACCTACATGAATAAAGTGATTTTGATTTGATTTGATTTATGTCATAATAAGCATTTTCAGCTGCTTCTTACGTTGGAATATATTATCATTATAGATCAACTCCAGATGAACCAATTTGGGATAATAATGCGGATTCTATTCAGTCTGGTGTTTTGAAATGGAAAGAAACTGAAGATAACGGGGAACCTATAGAGTTTTACATTCTCAAATATTGTCAGGTAAGCTTTTTAGTCCTTCATTTTATCTTTACGTTTTGAGTACTCAATATGTTATTGTAAATTATTTATTATTTTTATCATCGCTATTATTATAATTAATATAATATTTAAGAAATAGTTGTATTTTATGATAGCCAGCAATGTTTGTGGTCATTTAATGGTATATAATCATTAATCATTTAAATATTTATATGCATATATCCATTTATCTATACATTATAATATGAAAGGCCAAGCCACAATCATGTTGAAATTGAGTTAAGAACACAAAACTGTGATTCATATTAACATACTGACAAAAAATGGCAGCCCTCCTGTCACTCTTTAAATGATATCATGACTTAGTGGCTACTAAGGTTTTGGGCTCAATCCACATGTATGGAATACACTAATATTCATTAAACTTTAAACACGAATTCCTTAAAATGTGATGTTTGTGGCTTGGAACGTTTTTCAGGAACTACGTCCATATATTCAAATGATATGGTTATTATATTTTTAATATCATAAGAATGTATAAGACCAATTTATTTTACGTATAACATTGCTGTGCAGGGCGTCACATATTGTCTACCCATTAATATACCTACCACCCTATTGTAAAATGTGACATGCAATAAAATATTTTGATTTGATTTGATTTGATATATATATATATATATATACATTATGAGGCACATGTCCGTACATGTTTTGTCCATCTCCTTTAAATCTGTTTAATCACAGTTTCGTGTACTTAATACGTATGTAAGACGTATTCATCACTACTGTATACTATAACCACTAGTGACATCTATTATCTGTGTTTGTTACTAAGTCTTATAATTTTAGTTATCTGTGGTAACAGAATAATATTATGTTTTATTAAATCCATGTTAATGTGGATGTTTGTTTTTCCGAATCAAAATGTTTATATGTTTGTATGTATATTTAAATAAGTAAATCGTAGTCTTGTAATCCATCGGACAGGCTTATGGCTAGTTTGGGGCAAGACAATTTGTGTAAAAGTGTGTAAATATTATATTATTAAATTAGAAAAAAACTACATTTAGATGACATTAAGTACCTACCAGAAAATAAAATTTAAACAGGTAAAGGCTTCTCGTTTTCTATATATTTCTATCTTATCACAGGTATCAAATGGAACTATTCAATCAGATCTTTGCCAGATCGAGATCCTCAAACTGACGACTGAATACGAGTTATCTCAATTACAATTCAATAAAACTTATTACTTCGAATTAATCGCTCAGAACTCTCTCGGAAACTCGTCGGTAGCTTCGGCCTACATAGACATACCAGGTAATAATAATTTATGTAAAATAATGACACTGGTGGCTTGGCGGCACAGGGAAAGGCGCTGGTGTGGGACGCTACTTGCGTCGACACTCTGGCTCCTTCTCATGTCCAAGTTACGTCAGTTGGTACTGGGGCTGCTGCTTCGACTGCAGAAGACAGCAAGCGTCGTAAATATATTGGTCTATATCTTTGTGCCGTTTGGTGTCGAGACACTTGGCCCGTGGGGCTCAGAGGCGCGGAGAATGTACAAAGTACTATCTTCGCGCCTCAACAAGGCTACTGGAAACCCAAGCGCTGGCAGCTATTTCGGTCAACGGATCAGCCTAGCTATCCAGCGCGGAAATGCTGCCAGTATTTTTGGCACGCTTCCACGTAATGATAGTTTTAATTTTATATAGTCATAGCATTGTAAATAATAGTTATAAGATTTGTTTTGTTTGAATAAATTTCAATCCGTATCATTTTTTATTACTACATATGGGTTGTTCTACGATAAGATATTTTCTCAAATGAGACTTAAAATCTTATGTCTCAAAGTGTTGAGGATGTCACCTCCATCATCTGGATGCCTGGCGTTCCTGTGTAGTGCGGTTTTCCAGAAGCATTCACCCAAACTATGGAATCAGCCTTGTTGTGTGGTGTTACCAACAAATAAAGGGTGTCCACTTTTCTAAAAGGCTCCAGTGATTCCTCTCGTGTTCCAGAAGAATGAAGGCAACGGTGATCACTTAACATCAGGTGATGCGTACGCTTATCTATCCTCCTACTCCGTTAAAAATACTTACACAAAAGTTACATTATGAGCAATCTTACGTATCAACTTTAATTATGAATGTAAACTTGTTACTATTATTACTATGAAAATAAGAACAAACCACACAGAATAATACAAGCAAAGAAGACTTACAGAGGTAAAAACAATTATTAATAACTATAAACATAAAAAAATACAAAAAGTAAAAAAAACATAAATATATGTGTAATATTATAGTGATTTTTCTTAATTTAAAATATTATAAATAGAACACGTTTATTTTTTCCGTTCAGAGAAAATACGCACATTGACGGAATTCCCATTCCATTTTCAAATTCTGAAACTTGTATCGGTTAACGTGCGCACACGTTACAAGTTAAGGGCACTTAAAGTTGGGGTAATACAAAATATAATAAAATTTTTAGCATTCACACTATAAATTTTAATTTTCAATTATATATTATGTATGTTTTAAATGAAAATACTGTGTCCATTTCACTAGGTATTGTTCAAAATTAAAAATACCTACATTTTTATATCTCTAAGATAATACGAGTATAAACTACTATATTACTCACTTTACGAGGGTTGGGATGATAAAGAAATATTTACTTTCAAAATATGAAGTTAAATTATCTGAAACAGAAAAGCATTCGTAGAATTAGAAGTATAATAATTATGAAACCAGTTTCCCGGGCAACTTCCGAGAAATGTGACAGGGAATATATTATTATGTCGTACAAAAATATCAAATAACACAAAAGCAAGCTATAACAAAGTCAAAATTTTATTATGTTCCTCTACTTTTCAAATACTGTATATTATGCACTCGTTCAATTAATAATAAAAAAAACTATGTTTGTTCTTATGTATGTACGCACGCAAGAAGTTAAAAGAAAAAGCGCGTTAATTAAAAGACGCGTGTAATTGTTACTATTTTTTTACATTACGTTTTTGCATAAAAGTAACAATTTTCTTATTTCTTATTATTAGTTTTAACAGAATCACATTTTAAGGGACGGTACCCTTGAAAAACGAAAAACGTCAAAAATTTTCGACAAGCCATGTTTAAAAAATTTTATTTTTATTTATTTTGAAAAGAAAATACTTTGTCTCGCATTTTTGTCATCATCAGAATCAAAAATGCACAAAACGGAATGCACTAAATAGTTTTAATGCTTACTGAAGTTATACTTATTTAGACGCGAGTGAAATTTACGATGCGCACTGTAACACAAAAGTAACAGGGTGAAGTTGGTTTTTCAAATTTTCTGACGTTTGCGACATTATTATTTTTTTGGTTTCTTCGTCCATTATTAGGATAGGCAAAGGGTTCAAGCCCATACAGCCGTATTCCTTATTTAAACATTAATTGTCAAAGCCATCGTTGCAAGATTTTTTACAATATTGTTCTTTCTACAAACGAAGAATAGCACGAGGAATTAATAATTTTAAGAATTTTTGGTTTCTTAGGCCAAAGAAGTATAACTTCTTGCGTGCATACATAAGTACACATACTTTTTTATTTGTGAATCTATTCTACATTAGGTGATGGTTAGTTGATTCTTAATATTTTATTATAATCTTACTACTATTAAAAATAACATACCGCTTTCAAATCTTAAAAATATGTTATTTCCCATTTGGTTTTCACCGTCTCTAATACGCATTTTTAAAAATAAATCGCGAGCATGGAGTAGGTGGAAGAAATATAATAATATCTCGGATTATGAAACTTTCTCCATGTTTAGAAGACGTTTCAAGAAAGAATGCGGATTATGTTACAAAAGGTACATTAATTCTGTAGAGGATAGTGTTCACTCTAATATTAAATATTTTTGGAACTATGTAGCCAACAATAAAAAAAAGATTGGTATTCCACATCATATGACATACAAGGACTTCTCCTCTAGTAATCCTGAAACTATTTGCGATATGTTTTCTTCTTTTTTTTGAATCTTCTTATGAGCCATCAGGTCTTCATTTAGATAACTGGGCCCCCCTTTATGCACAAACACTAATAACACTAATGTAAGTAATCTGAGTGTCACATTATCAGATATAAAAATTAAACTGAAATCTCTGGAACCTTCAAAAGGACCGGGACCTGACGGAATTCCAGCTAGGTTTCTTAAAAATGCATGGGAAACCATCTCGTATCAAATACAAATAATATTTAATAAATGTCTGAATGAAGGAATACTCCCTAGCGTTTGGAAGCATGCAAATGTAGTTCCGATTCATAAAAACGGACCTAGAAGTAATGTTGAAAAATACCGCCCTGTCTCAATAATGTCATCTTTGTCAAAGGTCTTTGAGAGTCTTGTACATGATAAAATTTACCCCCTACTTCACAACAGTATATTAGAACAACAGCATGGCTTTGTCAAGGGAAGATCAACCACAACAAATTTAATTTTATTCATGACCTCTTTTTTCTATAACATTGATCAAAATATTCAAACCGATACTGCTTACACAGATTTTCAAAAGGCGTTTGACAAAGTTGACCCTAAAATATTATTGGATAAAATCTCCTACAATGGCATAAAAAGCAACCTGCTTCGTTGGTTTGCATCCTATCTTACTAACCGTACCCAGAAAATCGTCATTAGTGGTTATGAGTCTCGACCTGTTAATGTAACATCCGGTGTTCCTCAGGGATCTATTTTAGGACCTTTTCTATTCGTTCTATTTATTAATGATATTCACACATATTTCCTAAATTCAAAATTCTTACTTTATGCAGACGACCTGAAGATATATAAAACCATATCAAAATACTTCTGACACTATTCTCTTGCAACAGGACTTAATTAGATTCACCGACTATTGCAACGCAAATAAATTGTTCCTGAGCATTCCCAAGTGCCACTCTATAATGTTTTCTAAAAAAAGAAATATTATTACCTCCCAATATTCCCTTTGCAGTTCAAACCTAGCTAAAATGTGCAGTGTCCGTGATCTTGGCATACAGCTTGACTCTAAACTACATTTAGATCAGCACGTCAACAATATTGTAAACAATGCATATAAGATGTTTGGATTTACATGCGCGTATCCCGCCAGTTTAAGCAACATACAACATTCATAACACCTTACAAATCACTAATACGTCCTCAACTTGAATACGCTGTACAGGTCTGGGATCCTCTGTACAGTAAATATACCGATATGATTGAGACTTTACAGCGTAAATTTCTAAAATCGACTCATTATAGATGTTAAAATGCGATCTAAATTATCATGCCCCGATCTGCTACAAAAATACAACTTACAGACCCTAAAGTCCAGAAGAAAACTTCTTGGGGCTAAAACATTATATGGATTATGTAACAACAAATATGACTGCAGTGATTTAGTACACAATCTAAACTTCGAGGTCCTAAGAGTTCTATGTCAGCGCAGTGTACGAAAGCGTCCCCTTTTTGCAGTTAGCCCAATTCGAACCAACTCCGGCAAACGCGCGCCTCTGCAACGCCTATTTAGCACATACAATGAAATCTTTTCAAATATTGACATATTAGGTATATCGGAACTACAATTAAAATCAGCAATTAATAGCACATTGAAACAGCATTAACTTAATTAATGTTATTTAATTAAATTTAAACTTAAATCTCATTGTTATGAAATTAAATATTCTCATTGGAGACTTATATGTAACATCATAATAATATTGTAAGCAACATTTGTTTGTAATAACTACTTTTCTTTCTTGTTATCTAAGACTTATATAGTAACCCGTGGACATTGTCGTTGGTTATGTACTTAGTACTACTTATGTTATTTCTTCCTCTAATGTAATCATCTAGTATGTAATTGTTTTGTGTCCCAAATAAAATAAAATAAAAAATAAAATCTGTATCCGCGAAGGAAAATAAGTCTCATATAATCGTAGAGCATATTGAGCATTCGAGAGAGCTTCTATAAAATATTTTAAAAAGATATACATGGCTGATAACAATCTTCTAGATTACCGAACTATAATAATATGCGATTTAAGCAAAAATCATGAATATGAACATATAAAAAATTGATTATTATGGTCACTTTAATACCACTTGATGATTTGATATTAAGGTGACCATGATTAAAATTTTGTTTTGAATATCTTTTGTAATATTCCTATCTCATCAATTTGAAGGATTAAAGGTTATTTTTCTTTCAGCTGTGGAAACATCGTCACTAACAGCAGGAGGTGTAATTGGAATAGCGGTTGTTATTGTCATAATATGCTTAGTATTGTTAGACTTGCTCGTGTGCGCTTGGAAGAAGCAAGGAATAATTGCCACTTGCGCTTATAAAAAGAAAAATAACAAAAGAGATGACACGATGAACTCGCGGTAAGACTCCGGTAATTTAACAGCTTAAAATATGTTTTTTACCAAAAGAAAATAAATATTTCATATAAGTCTTAAGTAGCTGCATAAGATAACAATGAATCCATGAAGGACCAACGACTCTAGATGATAGTAAATGGTATACATAAGATTAAGTATGGAGTATTGCAGTCATCTCTGCCTTGGCGCACCCCTGTATCAGCTTGATCAATTTGGTCGCGTGCAACGAAGAGCAGCTTGAAATATTATAGGGATGCAGTGCTCTATAAACGGCTGGATCACTTGGCGTTGCGTAGAGACGTCGCTTCATTGTGTATCGCATTTATCACCCGGAGGGCTCCGAAGAGCTGTTTCATCTGATTCCTGTCGCCTAATTCCACCTTCGCACGACACGCCACAAATTAGGATATCATCCCCACCATCTGGATGTGTGGCGGTCCTCTACAGTGCGGATGTGAAGAAACATTCTTCCATGTACTATAAAGCTGGGGAATTTCTCGTGCGGTGTTTATGCCTCTGTTGTTGAAAGAGAATGTGGACGGCGGTTATTGAAGACCATATTGTATCTGGAACTGGTTTTATAATAATTTCTACTTCTATTACAGAGACAGGAAAGGACTTTTAAAAGAAAGCGATTCATCGGCTAATAATAGAACTAACGGACACAAGGAATTTGAATATAATAAAACAACAGGAATCATTACCGGGAAACATTCATCAGTTTGAAAATATAATTCATTTTATTGTAAATAGTGCTACTTATTAATTATTTAAATTTGTAAGATAATATATATCGTAAACACTAAGTAAATAAGTATTATTAGTTATAAAAAAATACAAATTTCACGTTTAAGTTATATATTCCTTGATAATTAGATTCTATCGCTATGAAAATATTGGGTTAAGTACAAAATTTTATAAATAGTATATGATAACAAATGGCTAACTCAATATGGAAACCCTTGGAAAAAAATTCTCTCAAACAAATTTGCACGATTTCACTTCTTAGACACATAAGATATAATCTGGCCTGAGCATGACGATTGGGCCGTTCTATACTAATGTATACCTAACGATGCCAATGATGTCATCAGAATAAATTTATTGCGCTCGTCACCTTGAGACATAAGATGTTAAGGCTCATTTGCACAGTAATTTTAATAGCTACGCCCTTCAGACCGAAACACAATAATTTTTACATATTACTGCTTCACGGCAGAAATGGGCGCCGTTGTGATACGGTCCATAATCTAGCCGGCATCCTGTGCAAAGAAGCCTCCCACTGGTAAATTTGAATATTAATTGATTGTTTTGAAATATGTTACAATTTAATAATGTATACTTACCTAAAATATAAAATAAATGTTTATGATAAATATATCATTATTGTTATGTTAAAAGTACCAAAGATTTTAATACAAAATAGATTTTAATAATAATGTTGTGTTTTATTTGATAACTTTTGTAATTAGCGTATTGTTTAGAGTGAACATGAAGATGTAATAGTAGATACATTATGTAAGTCAGGGCATTCCACATGAAGCGAAAATAAAAAAGTGTTGATATTTCCGATTTTGGTCAAATTCAAGTTCCTCTTCCTTATCTTTATCTGGTATATCTATATCATAGGCACTGTGAATTTGCTAGAAACTGTCATAACCATAATGTTAACACCAGGAACAGACATAAACTTATAATGCCTACTAAACTTACAATGCCTAAAAACGTTTGTGTGATAAAGGTTACTTTAACAAAAATTACTTTCTCAATGATGCCACACATTGGGAATGGAGCGATCACCCTCAGGCATAATAAGTTTAATTTTACAATATCACATTATAAATATATTTTTTTATGATAAAAAAAAATGCCCGCTGAGTTTGTTGCGCCCATTCTTCTCAGGTCTGAGGCATTCGTTTTGGAATATAAGGTAGTTTTCAATAAATAATGTCAAATCCTATTTTGAATAAAAATATTTGAATTTGAAAAAAACTTAAACCTTCCTCGAGAAACAAGCTATCTATTGGTGAAAACAGCATGAAAATCTATGCAGTAGTTTTTGAGTTTATCGTGAACAGTCAGACAGATAGACGCGGCGGAGGATGTTGTTTTATAATAATGTAGTGATAAATCTCGTACATAAATACTTGTTTGAGGATAATATATCTTACAATTCTTAATGTTCCTGTCTTAGCTTTAATTATTTCCCTGTTTCAATAACACTCTATCAGCTACTCTAGGATTGTGAACATTATTGACAACTGTTCAGACAATTCTCCTTTAAAGAGCCAATAAATTGATCCAACTCTGCTCCTGTGTGGGAAAACAGACACTCGGCTGTAACAGCTTTAAGAACCTCGCAGTAACGTTTCATTGTCTTAATTAACTCTGAGCTCTATATATACGAGTATCAAAGGTTACATACTTGTACTATGTATTATGGTTGTAGTTAAGATCAACTATAATATTTTATAGCACTGTTCTTCTTGCCTTCGTTTCTTATAGAGCAATAATCGTTTTAAAATAATTAAATTGTAGAGTTATCTTGATTTCAAAAATATTATGGTTAAAATCAGTATGATTATGTATTTACTTATCTAAACTATAAAGTTCAAGTAAACAAGTAAGTATTTGAAAATTATTTATATACAACTATAAAGATTATATAAATATTTGGAAACGATGAAATAATAACTGTAAGTTAATGTAAAAGAGTGGCAACCGTGAATTTCGCCACTTGTTCACCTGTTTAGTTAACCTATTTGGGTTTTAGAGACTGTTTTCGAACAACCCCTTGCGATTTCGATTTAGTAGATTTTGTTAACGTAGTGATCCGGCCAGTAGAATCTATTTTACAAAGAATAAAAAAGAAATAAAATAATCTTGATAATCGATCGCGTAATCAGCGGCCTTCTGGAATACGGACCTAAATATCAAAAGTAACGAAATCGAGGTTACGCTTTTTGGTTATCAAGATTACCTATATATAAAATGAAAACGGTCTTTGTTTGAGGCTCATTCACGCCTAAACCATTGATCGTATCGACATGGAACTACCACCATTCGATGCGAAATTTATCCTAGATGGTTTATGGCTACTTATTTTTCGAATTCCAATGCTCCTTCGTTAATTTATTTCCTTTTAGAATTTGTAAAAATATTATTCTCTCGACCCAAAATATTATAATTCTAAGGTTTCACCAAACTCTGACACAAGACTGAATTTGGCGAGTCAACATCTTCTGAGGAAGCCTCGTGTAGAGGTGAAACACACGTAGAATTTCTGTAAAACAAATATTGGCTGCATTTACACTCAAGAAAACTAAAAAAATATGGATACTTATGGATTTCGAAAAATTGGCCCACGATATCGTTCGCATGAAAGTATCGATGTGATGTATAAAATTTCATCACATCGATGCTCTGTGAAAAACAAAATTAAAGAATCGTATCTCAGTCATTACAATTTAGAAAAAATGAGATCCATTCAATCATTCTGGTGTGATAGAGTGACAAATATCCAAAAGTATGACAAAACCCAAAAAAAAGATTTGAATTGGCATTTTAATAATGAAAAGATTAAAACAAAATCCGCTACATTAAAGCTAAGAGCGAACAGAATATTGTTCTGGATTGAATAAACGAAATGCGAGTCACGATATCGAAATTGTTCGAATTCCCATTATGTTGTGTTCTCCGACACTTAGCGCTTCGGTAAAATCAATTTTCTCATTCTATTGAAAAATTTTAAGCGATTCCTTTGCTTTCACGGAGGCTATTTTTATATCTATACGAAGAAATAAAATCGTAGAAGAGCTACATAGAATTAATCTTTCTAATAAAGATCTGTTTCTAATATAAAAAAAAAAAATTATACCAAAAAAGCAATTCCTCGAATACTTTAACAATTACATATTATTATGATTGTCCTGTACTTCGCTTAGGTGTAATAAATAAGTAACTAATCAATAGGGATGTACCAGGTCCAAGGGTATCGTAAGAAATAAGGGCTGTTTGCATACTGCAGTAGTAACACAATCGCGCATACCTGTACCACAATATGACAGCGGTTAGTTTCGTCCATTTTTATCAAAACACTCTGTTATTCTTGCTACCATAGACCAAGTGGGCTATTTTAGTGTTTTGAGTGGTCAAATTTAGAGGCAAGTGGAGGAGATTAACGTATATACAGGGAAATTACACAATTATTTGCGCCTTGATCCAATTATTTGTAATGTAATGACATATGTGTTTATTAGCCTATAATACTTATTAAGAAACGAGAGTAACTCAACCATAAGAGGAATACAATGGTTGATCGTAAGAAATTGAGTGCTATGTCGAGACAACAAACTCCTTATATACAAGGTAGTTCTAAAGCCAATTGCGACTAACGGTATCCAGCTCTGGGGATCAGCATGCAACTCCATTATACAGAGAGCCCAAAATATTCGATTTCCCCTTAGTTCCTAAAAAATAATGACCTTCGTGAAAAACTTAAATATAAAACAGTACTCTTCAAATTACAAAGAACCTCCAGCAATTCATCCAAACCCGTTGTCAGTGGAGTTACAAACTATAAACCTCAAGACTTCAAGTAAAGGGAAGAAAGGTCCACTTTTCCCATAACATTCTACATATCCAACAGATCTGCTCATAGTATGGAGATGCTCAATAAAGTGTTATCCTGAGGGATTAAATATATAAATTTAATTTGTACCTACCAAAATTTTCGTTCCATCCGAGCGCTCTTACCAACTTAACCTACCGTCCGATATGATGTCTTGTTCATATCTGAGATTGTGGCTACACATTACAAGATTTACGGTCAATGTGTCAAATACAAGACTAAGATAATATATTGTGCTATTTAAAAGAAAAAGCTAACGTTTATATTCATGGGTATGTAATTATTGGAAGCTTCGATAGCTTGCAGTAAGCACGTTCAAATCGAGCCATTACCGAGTTGGCAGAGCAAGTGTTGAACTAATGGTCAGTACGTGATTTAGACTATGTCAGCCTCGCCTCCGCCTGAAATACGCAGTATTTTAGACAATTTCAGAATCACACACTCCTACGAAAAAAAAATACTTATTGTGATATAATTCTTTCATAGGAAAAATTTCAATTCAAATTTGTTCGTTTATTAATAAGAATCATTAAGAGAATTTTTTAATCAATAAACATTTTAGCAGTTACCACTCAATATATACTTGATTAAAAGTACTTGCTGGCTTCTAGGAAGTCACTCTAAGAGGTCAGTACAAAATAAAGTTCTATTGTTCAAGCAACTCCTTATCTGTATGGAGTTATGGGATCCAGCTGCACCAAATAGGTAAACAAATATTAAAATAATGCAATGTTTCCAGAACGAAGTATTAACGGAAATTGTGAACGCACCTTGGTACATTCGAAACAGCGATCCTCGTCGGGACCTTTACATCGAGTTCGTTGACAAAGTAATACAAAAATACGCTAAAGCTCATCAATATAGACTTCATCATCACATGAATTCAAATTCAAATTTCTAATTCTAATTCTAATTCAAATATATTTATTTGAATTAGGATTTAAATGTTTATTTAATCAAAACAAATCTTATAACTATATTTACAATACTACGACTACATAAAATTAAAACTATCATTACGTGGAAGCGTACCAAGAATACTGGCAGCATTACCCCGTTGGATAGCAAGGCTGATCCGTTGACCGAAATAGCTACCAGCGCTTGGGTTTCCAGTAGCCTTATTGAGGCGCGAAGATAGTATTTTCAACATTCTCCGCGCCTCTGGGCCCCACGGGCCAAGTGTCTCGACACCAAACGGCACAAAGATGTATGACTCACTGAGACCAACATATTTGCGACGCTTGCTATCTTCGGCAGTCGAAGCAGCAGCCCCAGCACCAACTGACGTAACATGGACATGAGAAGGAGCCAGAGTGTCGACGCAAGTAGCGTCCCACACCAGCGCCCTTCCCCGTGCCCAAGCCACCAGCGTCATTCCATCAGGACGCTTGCCATCGCGGCGGGTAATACCATTTGGCTCTAAAACAGCTGGTATATTAAGAGCGGCAAATGCCCTGCGGATGACTTCATTAATGCTGGCGTGACGACTGATACGGCCTGCCGATTTTAGGCAGGATAACCCGTGGCGTCCAAGAGCATCTACCTGAACGCCACATCTACATTGATTCATTCAGTTTTATACCTAGCCGGAGTGATACGCATATTGACAATGTCATATTGTCAAGTAGCGTTCCAATCGGCGCAGAAGGCAAGGCTTGTAACCAAAAGCCCGACTCATTTTGTGTCACGGCCAAAAGACGAGCACGCTCTGTTATGTCAGTAGATGAGATCAATAGATCATCAAAGGGTGACTTACAAAGAAGTGCGTCCCATGCTTTTTGACACTTTAAATCGTCTGGAAAATTTTGAATGTTTGCAATATTTAGCCAAGCATTGTTAGCTTCGTTCAAATAAGGATTTGTGTTAAATTAAGCGTTAAATTTTTCAAAGAATGTGAAGTGTTATTTATTGTTACTTTATCACTAAAGTTTCAACTACCTATTACATATTCAAATTCAAATATTTTTATTCAAAATAGGATGTGACATCACTTATTGAAAGTCAAAAACTACCACCCATTCCAAAATGAATCAGACCTGAGAAGAACGGGCGCAACAAACACAGTCTGTTCCTGGTGTTAACATTATGGTTATGACAGTATCTAGAAAATTCACTTATGTGCCTATGAACATACATTACATTATCAAGAATATGTTAAGAAGCATCAGTCAAGATGTTAATTTCTTTGAATTTTGCTCTCAATGATTCTTTAGGACCTAGGTTATAAATAGCGCGAATGGCCCTCTTCTGCAGCTCAAATATTGTATTAATATCGGCAGCGTTGCCCCATAGCAATATACCATGGGACATAATACTATGAAAATAACTAAAGTATACTAGTCGCGCCGTATCTATGTCAGTTAATTGTCTAATAATTTCTTAAATATGATAGTTTATGAAATATTGGCAATAAACGAAATGCCATTTTTTTCATCTTTAATTGTTTATTACTTTTGCAATTTTTTTTGTGCTAATACATGCTTTTGGCACATTTTTCTAGGCGTCATTCCAGATCCAATGAGCTATCATACATAATTTAAAGAGCAGTATCTATATTTTGTACCACTTTCAACTTGTCGACTAGACTATAATGTCGAGGCAATCCAGTTCCTTGACAACACTGATATAGTAAGAAGACTAAAACAAACAAAACCATTTGAGTTAGTGTCGTGCTAGTAAATTAGTGTTATATAATATAAAAATAGTGATATTATAAAAGATACAAGAACAATGTGAATTCCCCTTAATAAAGACACTAAGAAATGTGTTATTCTTAATTTAATCTATCTACCAGTTTTAGTTAAAGTAGAATTACTTATTAGTCTAAGTTGAGGCTAGATTGTAATGCAAGTGGGGCAACATTATAATAAGTATATTATTATGTTCCCTAGAGAAAAAAATTCATGATAATCGTGTCGTATAAAGTCAAAGCCGAAATATGGAACATGTAAAAAATTACACCATAAAAAGTTCCGACTGCTACATCTATACATTGCTGCATTTACTCCAGTTGTTTATAATATTCTTGATCAATAAGCAGCAATGTAAAACATTTATTCAGTTCAGGTTTGATTCGAACAGTGACAGGTGACACACGACTGTGGAGAAAAGTGTGCTTACATTGTCTTTAAGCACACTTTTGCCGTTCCGCTATCTGACTGCGAATGATATATTGCCCTTATATGTATATAGAAGGTCATAGATATAGGCACATTATATAATTTTATAGAAACTGTGATGATCATAATGTTACAAAGAAACTAAAATAAAGTTAAGACAGTGTCGCGATCTTTACTATGTCACTGGTTTGCTTCGAATTCACGAAAATATCTCAACACTCGCGAACAGAACTATTCTCGAAGGACCATGGAAAGGGGTGCACTTAGGGGTAGATATAAATATATAATACTTAGTACTTGTTAGGGTAATAATTATATTTATATAAATAAATAAAAAATAGTCATAGTATTGTAAATATAGTTATAAGATTAGTTTTATTTATAAAAAATAATATATTTAAGGCATTAAACTAAACGAATTGTTAAAAGACGTTTATGTGGTAAGGTCCTACAACCTAAAAGATTTTCGCTTCATTCCCAATTAGTGGTAGTAATACCACTGTGATAGTTATACCACAAATTGGGAATGAAGCGTTCGCCCTCAAGCTATGTAATAATAAAATTTATTGTACGACATTATGATAAAATTATATAAAAAAGAAGCCCGCTGAGTTTCTTGACTTCTTCTTCTCAAGTCTGAGGCATCAATTTTCGAGTTAGTGGTTTTTGATGTTCCTTAAGTGATTTCATAGGTAACCTATTTCGAATAAAAATATTTGAATTTGAATTCGATTAAAAAGGCTTATTTGTGTTATGTTTACGCAAAAAAGGTAAGCCCACATACCAAATTTTGAATGTGTTAAGTTTTTCATTAAATATAGTATCCGATACTTTTTTTTCGAGACCCAGTATTCGGATACTGGGTCTTGAAATCTCGAGCGATTGCCAATTAAGCGTCAGTAAACCTTTCTCAGACATAAAATGTATTAAAATACTATATTATGCTTACGTAAGAAGTATTCTTGAATATTGCAGCAATATATGGAATCCACGATACATAACACATGTCCAAGAAATTGAAAACATACAAGCAAAATTTTTAGAAAATATCAACTATCGCGCACAACACAATTATGTGGACTACCCCCAATCTTGCAGGTTTCATAATATGATGACACTTGAGGACAGGCGCAAGGTTCTGGATCTCTCTTTCCTTCATAACATAGTTCATGGTAGGATCGACAGTACAGAGCTAACTGAATTATTCATACAATTACGAGTGCCGTCAGTTCGCACTAGACACACGTCTCTATTCCAAGTCCCGCTGAGTCACACTAATTATTATGAAAATTCGGTAATCTGTCGCACTCTATGCAGCTATAATAAGCAATTGAACAGTACTGAACTTTTTAATAACAGTAAAGGCTGCTTTAAAAGGAGTGTTAGTAAAAATCTAAAGGAAGGTTAAATTTAGAGTAAATTACTAACACACATACACACATACACACACACACACACACACACACACACGCACGCACACACTCGCACAAATATCATGTCTTATTATAAATATTGTAAATCCGTTATTAGATGTAAGTTCTACAAAATAGTATTATTGTGACCTAATTTAAGTTCTGTGGATTTTGTGATGTTTTAAATAAATAAATAAATAAATTTCGTGGCCATCTGGAGGGCAAAGCCAAATTGGCTTCGATGAAGCTGGGCGTCATTAATAGAGCACGGCAATACTTCAAGCCGGCCCACTTTCTAGCGCTCTACAAAGCGCAGGTCCGGCCACACATGGAGTATTGGTGTCATCTCTGGTCTGGCGCACCCCAGTATCAGCTCAATCCATTTGGCCGCGTGCAACGCAGAGCAGCTCGAATTGTCGGGGATCCAGTGCTCTGTGAACGGCTGGATCACTTGGCGTTGCGTAGAGACGTCGCTTCATTGTGTGTCTTCTACCACATTTATCACGGGGAGTGTTCAGAAGAGCTGTTTAACCTGATTCCTGCCATTCGGCGGCACCACCTTCGCACGTTAGGATCATCCCCACCATCTGGATGTGTGGCGGTCCTCCACAGTGCGGTTTTCAAGGAGTTTTCTTCCACGTACTACAAAGCTGTGGAATGAGCTTCCTTGTGCGGTGTTTCCGGGGACGATACGACATGGGTACCTTCAAAAAAAGCGCGTACACCTTCCTTAAAGGCCGGCAACGCTCTTGTGATTCCTCTGGTGTTGCAAGATAATGTGGGCGGCAGTGATCACTTAACACCAGGTAACCCGTACGCTCGTTTGTCCTCCTATTCCATAATAAAAAATAAAAAAAACGACTTAACACTTGAATTTTTTATAAACAAGCTTAGAGATATAAAACGTTAATAAGGCTTAAAAGATATGACGCAATTACTCTGAGGATTTTCACGCCCTCTAAAAGGGTTTTTCATTAATAAGTAAATTATGAACCAATGTGTTTGAATAATATTTGTTTAAATTATTCCTGTTCCCTCGGGCGTGTGGTTGAGTAAACTTAATGTTTTATTTATATTATGCTTGCCTCAAACAAAGTTTTCGGCTTTATAGTAAAACTTTGGATACTTAAGTTATCATCAAGCTGTTAGATTATACCTACCTCTCTATAAAATAAACCACAGTTGAACTTAATAATTTTAAAGTAATTATTTAGGTCAAGTTGTTTTACTAAGGTTGGGTTGCACAAACTAACTTTAGCAGTAACAGATAAATGTTAAAGTACCGGTTAAGCAAAAAATGTGTTGCACCAATTGACAATTTACTGTTAACCTTAACCGTCCAATCTTCGCCGGTAGCTATTGTTAATGTTAAGTAGCTAAATAGCGGCTTGTTAAAAGTTTAAAATAAATATTCGTTATTGACTTGGTAAAATTCACTATTTAATTTTAGATTTAACTATGCCAAGGAATACTATGGTGCAACTGGCAACACATTTCGCAGTCTATGTTAAAGTCAGCGTTAACGTTAAACTTACATGAACAAAAAAAAATATATATTTTATATTACAATTGATACCGTCTTATGTATAGAGCTAGATGTACACACCTGTAATTTGCATACCAGTATTTTTTTTTTAAACAGAATGATTATACTTAATTTTTTGTATGTTAAGCTGTTGGTGGGTAAATAAAATAATTAAAAAAAAAATTTAACCTTAACTATAACAGCTAATATGATGAAACCCAGCCTTAGATGTGCCTGTTCATCATGTCTGCCTTTGTAGCACCGGTTGCGAGTTCGACCCTCGCAAGGAACATGGTATGAATTGCTAAATATAAAGTCTATATATAAGGTCTTAAGGACATAGGCTACATTTTATCCCGGAAAAATCCATGGTTCTCGCGGGATTTGTGAAAAATTTAAATTACTTAACCACTTTACCAACAGTAGGTTTAGTTTGCCATAGCAATCTTCCTCGAAATAGGATTCACATAATACGTCGGCAACGTGAGCGAAAACGGGAACAGGAACTCGTATAGGACATGAGTTAATCTTCAATTCCAAACTTGCTTATTATTTTTAAAAACACTTTATCTACGCGAACGAAGTCGCGGGCATCAGCTATTAACAATAATAATTACTCACCAATTGTTGGTATTGTATCGTAGTTCTGGTTATTCTAACGAATGTATTGTACTATTATCGGAACAAGTCAGGCAGTGATTGCGATCCCCAATGTCGTGCTATTAGATACGTGACAAGTTTGTTAACACGGGTAATACAATCTATGAATATCTGCTTTTCAAAATGCACATTCTGATACCAGCTAGATTGGTACCAATACGGTAACTTTTCCTGCTTTAATGTCTTCAATTTTTTACCGAAATCAATTAAGGTATTTTATTTGATTTGAACTAGTGGTAGAACCACAGTGCTCACAAATGATCGGTAAGATTGCTTCGACCAAGTTTTGGCTATCAACTCTTACGAACAGTTATCGTACCGCGGCTGGAGTCGAAGATTAGTCATAAAAAGCCAATAGAAGTTGATCATAATATTAATAATAATTTATTAAAAAGGCTTACCAACTCTATATATAATTAAAATTATGATTAATTATGTTAAATTTCTTATATTTAATACTTATATATCTAACTTATAGATATACGATTATTTTCTCCTGTCAAACAATCTTAAAGCTAAAACAGTACAGTAGTGTTACATTTTTAACAGCTGGTTTTTGTGAGGAGCTGGTGTCTGAGGTAGGTAGACCCTGTATTACAGATCACCAGGACCTCGCCCTTATATATAAAGATCAGAATTTGTAAAACATTACACATCTGTACTATAGTTAGAGAAGCATTAAAAATAACAGTAGATTTCTATATATTACTAGCAAAATAAAATGTGTGTGTTTGTGTGTATAGGTACTCTCGGTAACTATCAGTGTAAGTAGGTTTTGAGTGGAGGTATAGTCAAATTTCTGAAATATTGCTTCCCATTAAAACCGTAATTAAATTTGTTTATGAGAAATGGAGTGAAAATTCATATCGACACACGGTTAAATAATCCAAACCATCCAATTCGATAAATCATTATTCATTGTTCTCTACACGACTATAACTTTCCAAAGGTTGTTGCTACTCCGAAATTTTAATGTAGAGGTATTCAGAGTATTTTTGTGCTCCGAAAGAGGGCTGTTAGAGCAATTTGTAATAGTTATGCGCCCAAGAGACTAGACGATACGGGAAAAATTCAAGTTGATAAACATCGTACCCCTTTCCTCACACTACATATATTTATAATAAGTATATTATGAATATATCGTATGTTAGAAAAAAACATTATTGAATTAAAGAAAAATGTGATTTGAATTCAATTATTTCAAGAAGAAATAATATACTGTACCTACGTTCTTTGTACCTTCCTTGTGCGGTATTTCTGGGACGATACGACATGGGTACCTTCAAAAAAAGCGCGTACACCTGCCTTAAAGGCTGGCAACGCTCTTGTGATTCCTCTGGTATTGCAAGAGAATGTGGGCGGCAGTGATCACTTAACATCAGGTGACCCGTACGCTCGTTTGTCCTCCTATTCCATAAAAAAAAACTTGTCTTAATAGAGTTAAGGATTGAATCGTGGTGTTCAATTTAACAATAAAATACCAGATAGTATACAAGGACTCAATGAGTATAAATACAAAATATATTAAGGCTTCTTTGACAAAGAAGGTTTACTATGTTACCTACCAGATTCAACAGAAGATAATGATGCATGGTTGATGCGCCTAAAATTGCATAATTTTAAGTAGACAGTAAGACAGGTAGGTAGGTAATTTTGTTATCACTTGAGTTAAGTGGTTTTCAACGAGCTTTCTTCCACGTACAACGTACACGTACGTAAAGCTGTGGAATAATCTTCCTTGTGCGACGGACTTGTGTTTCCGGGACGAAACGACTTGGGTACCCTCAAAAAAAGCGCGTACACCTTAGAGGCCGGCAACATACCTGTGATTCCTCTGGTGTTGCAATTGAATGTGGGCAGCGGTGATCACTTAACACCAGGTGACCCGTACGCTCGTTTGGCCTCCTTTTCCATAAAAAAAAGTTAAAAAAGGCTTTTTTTTTTATATGAGAGGGGGCAAACGGGCAAGAGGCTCACGGGATGGGGAGAGGTGAGGCAACCGCCCATGGACATCCGCAACAACAGGTGTGTCAAGAAATGCGTTGCCGGCCTTTGAGGTGCGAGTATGCTTTTTTCTTGAAGGTCCCTAAGTCGTATCTGTTCGGGAAGACCGCTGCCGGTAGTTGATTCCACAAAGTGGCTGTGCGAGGCAAGAAATTTCGAAGAAAACGCGCGGTTGTGGAATGCCAGACGTCTACGTGATGCGGATGGTACTTTGCACGTAATGTCCGATGGTGGAATTCGGCCGCTGGAATCAACCCGAACAGCTCCTCTGAGCACTCCCCGTGATAAATGCGGTAGAAGATGCAGAGAGAACCCACATCTCTACGCAATGCTAGAGAATCAAGCCGATCGGAGATGACTTGATCGTCGATGATTCGAGCCGCTCTTCGTTGTATGCGGTCAAATGGAAGAAGCTGGTACTGGGGAGCACCCGCCCAGAGGTGAGAACAGTACTCCATATGAGGCCGAATTTGCGCCTTATAAAGTTGCAGGCGGTGGCTTTTAGTGAAGTACTGTCTCGCCTTACTGAGTACACCAAGCTTTTTAGAGGCCAGTTTGGCCTTCTCTTCCAAGTGACCACGAAACTGAACGTCGCTCGATATATCGACGCCAAGTATGCCAGCCTGTGGCAGTTAGAGGAGTGATCTCGAATCGAGGGGACACACGACATACGACAAAGGGAGACTTTTTAGTGGTGAACGCACAAACTTGTCTTCTTGGGGTTGAATTGGACTAAATTTTGTCGGCCCCATTCCGAGACTTTGCAAAGCATAGTCTCGATTTCAGACACAAGTTTGATCCGGTTCTCGTCGACGCTATCCCGGGACATGTTGGCACGGCCGGTGTAGGAAGCATACCCCGTGCTGTCGTCTGCATAGAAATGGATATTGATGATTTGCAGCATATCATTGATATGCAGAAGAAACAGCGTAGGGGATAGCACACAGCCTTGCGGGACACCAGAATTTATATAAGTCGGAGCATGCATGCGATCAGCCAAAAAGCTAGTGACCCATTTGCACAACTTCTCGGGAAGCCCATAGGATGGCAGTTTCGCTATAAGCGCGACATAAACCACACCCGATCAAAGGCCTTCGCTATGTCCAAACTCACCGCCAACGCCTCTACCTTCGACTCAACCGCTTGCGCCCATTTATGGGTGAGGTACGCAAGAAGATCACCAGCTGAGCGACCCTGACGGAAACCGTACTGGCAGTCGCTGATCAGCTGGTGCCCCTCTAGGTATCCCAAGAGCTGGCGGTTGATGATCGACTCCATTACTTTGGAGAAAATGGAGGTAATGGCAATGGGGCGGTAGTTGGACGGATCTGAGCGTACACCTTTCTTAGGGATCGGGTGCACTATAGCCGCCTTCCATAATTTCGGGACTACGCCTGATGAGTAGGAGAGCCGGAAAAGACGGGAAAGGACCGGCGCCAGTTCCGGAGCACATGTCCGCAGCACTATCGGGGGAATGCCATCGGGCCCGCTCGATTTGTGAATGTCCAAGGTGAGAAGCGCCTTAAGCACGGCACCATGCCGGATTTTTACCTCCGGCATATATGAATCGCACCGCGGAATATGCGGTCTTCCAGAGTCGAGTTGGACGCGAAGAGGGAGCCCAGGAGACCAGCTTTCTCTTTCGCGTCATGGGCCAGCGAGTCATCATCCCTGTGCAGTGGTGGAATGGCTGGCTGGCAGAAGTTTCCTTGGACAGCCTTGGCGAGCGACCAGAACGCACGAGTTCCCGAGGGAAGGCGTGCAAGTCTCTCGCCAATTCTGCCAATGTGCTTCGACTTCGCGTCAGCAATAACTCTTTTGAAGGACCTGGAGGCATGATTGAAGTGTTTTTTAAGTTCGCTGGAATTCACATCCTTAAATACCACCGCATTGACCCAAGCCTGATATCACTCCTGCTTTCGGCGAGAGGCCATTTTGCAGGAGCGGTCAAACCATGGTTTGGACCTGCCACCGATAGGCACAGAGGAGGATTGAATGAAGAGTTCCATACCTTGCAGTACCACATCAGCAACAGCGTCAGCAGCGGCATCTGGATCTCCCAGCGAAAAACAGATCTGCCTCCACGGGTAGGATGCAAAAAAGCACCGCATCTCGTCCCACTCTGCTGACCTATAATGCCACACGCGGCGACAGCCTAAGAAGCGGGGCCGTGTTGGGCGCGTGATCGGCACGGTGCTCCGGATCAGGCAGTGGTCCGACGATCCCAGAGGAGGGTCAACGGAAACTAGGTAGCCGTCCGGATGTGAGGTCAACAGAAGGTCCAACAGTGAAGGTGTATGATCTTGCACATCTGGGATTCGCGTTGGCGCAATAACCAGTTGCGTCAGACCATATGCTAAGGCGAAGTCGTGAACAGATCTCCCTACATGATCGGTGGTACGTGAGCCTAGCCATTCGGCGTGGTGGGCGTTAAAATCGCCGAGAATCACGATCTCTGCAGTGGGGATCTGCTCCAACACGGAATCTGTAGCCATTTGGATGTGTTCGAGGAGCCGGTCAGTCTCTGCGTTACCGCTATGGGACCTATACAGGCATGCGTAGATTCGCGGATGGTCATCGCAGTCTACACGCAGCCAGATGATGGATAGGTCCTGTCCTTCAAGAAAACTCAGGCGTCGAAAACAGACATCCTCCCTGACGTAAACGCACACGCCAGCCCGTGGTATAAAGGAGTGTTCCAAATTATACCCCGGGTAGGAAAGGTAAGATGAATCAGCCAGGGAGGATATCTGTGTCTCGGTTAAAAAGAGCAGGGCCGGCTTCGCCGTCTCCAGGTGAAAGTGGACGGCATTTAAATTTGAGCGAAGCCCCCTTATGTCTCAAAAGTCCACAGCGAGTGTGGAGGAGGGTGGTTTGAGCCTCCTGCTCTGCTTGCCCCGAGTCAGCGCAGATTTGCCCCCTCCAGAATACGCGGGGCAGCCTGGGCAACCACTGTTAGGTACAGGCCCTAATTGTGGACGCCCAGGGACGGATTCTCCAGGGCTGCATAGCCTGGTACCGTCCTGGAGTAGTCTCGTTTTAGTCTGTGCTGCCATTTGTATTTGGGAGGGGGGGTGTAGGCCTCCGGATACCCCACTCACCGGACGAAACACAGCGGCATAGCCGCTATTTCACGCCGGTTTCGAGTGGGGGAGTGGTATTTCTCCGGGCGTGCCGGCCCAATTCGGTTGTGTCCGTGAGGACCCAACATGGCACTACCACTCCTAGGCTGGGAGTTTCTTTTCGGTTCTTCTCCCCATGTCAAAGCCTGTACAAACCGATAAAGCTTCATGACTTTTACCAAGTGTTGTTACAATATGTTATGTTTTTGTCACTCTGTACGGTAAAAAAATATATTTTAACTATTTCTGTTCAATAGAATAATGATGAATACATCATGTAGTAAGTACGAGGGCGGCACTGAAAATTTCGGGAATCAAGGAAGTGACACAACATTACTATTTAAAAATGTATTTATTGCTTTTCGAAATATTCTCCGCGAAATTTGACACATTTTTCCATACGATGGAACCAATCGTTGAAGCAACCATTCCATTCGGAAGTTGGGGTCTCCAAAATGGCCGTTTTGTAGGCGTCCACAGCTTCTTCAGGTGATGAAAATCTCTGACCACGCAATTTATTCTTTAATTTAGGGAAAGTATAGAAATCATTAGGGCTTAAGCCCTAATGATTTCTATACTTTCCTATACTTAAGTCAGGGCTGTACGGCGGATGGTCTAATAATTCTTTTTTAATGTTTTCTTGCTCTAAAAACTCTTTTGTTCTGTGCGCGGTGTGAGAGCTCGCATTGTCTTGATGGAGGATGATGCGGCGGTTGCAGTTCTCTTTAAGGAGTTCAGAAACGACCTGTGGCAAACAAATGCTAGCATACCATTCTGCATTAACCGTTATTTGTCCCTCAAGAGGAATAGTCGCAACATGGCCGGTTTCGGAGACAAACGTGGCCACCATTTTTTTTGCAACACTCCGTGAACAATCAATTTTTGTTGGCTTTTTCGAACACCCAAACTCGTGACTGGTTTTTTGTACCGGGTTCGTACGCCTATATCCAGGATTCGTCACCTGATACAATGTTGTAAAGAGAATTTGAGGATCCTGCGTGGAATCTTTCGAGAATCTGACGCACCAAGTAACGCGAGCCGCTTTTTGCTCTTCACAGAGCAAATGCGGTATCCATCGGGAAATCAACTTTTTTACACCTAATTGTTCATGCAAGATTATTTGTATTTGACTCATGCCAATGTCTAAAGTTGCCTGAATTTCGCGGTATGTCACATGTCGATCTTCCTCAATCAGCTTACGCATAGCATCAACGTTTTCTTTGGTGACTGCAGTTTTTGGACGACCTTGACGGGGATCATCACTGAGCTTGACAAGTCCACATTGAAATTCAGCAAACCAGCGATAAATTGTGGTTTTGGATGGGGCTTCATCACCAAATGCAGAATTCATCTGGTCAATGCACTGTTTTTGTGTTAGACCACTTCGAAATTCATAATAAATCATCGCTCTAGAATTTTCTCGAGTCAATTCCATTTTCTCAATGACTAAACAAGTTTGACAAGACCTTGTGACAAGACCGAGAATCTTTTTTTAAATAAATCATTTATTTATCGATTATTCGATTTTTAGAACTAAGGAGTTTTCAATTAAAAAGATTTTAATATCACAGGAACAGTGGAAATATTCCATTCCCAATACTTTTAGTGCAGCCTATGTATAACTTTAATTACAGGCCAAATTTTAAAATGTAATTTAAAGCTGGGTCTTTTCATTTCTTCGTTCTATATTTCAGGCTTCACTTACAAAGTCAACAAACCTTAGTTTTGTTTTGTATACGAAACGATGAAAAGAATTCATTGCGATTTTCTGTTTTCGAATTTTCAACAACTACCTAAACTGTAATAGAATTGGAACCTTTTGTGACGAAAGTCTCTATGGTTTCCCCATTGGACAATACTCAATCTATTTAAATTCACCCCACGCAAGGGCCCTCTTGTAACTGAAGTTATAATAAAGTTTAATGTTAGGAACTCTTTATAAACTTATCTTGAATAAGATTTTTTGACATAAATTTTCGTTACACTGCGTGAGAAAATTAAAATCCTCGGCGAAGAGACAAGCGCTGAAACCCAAACAGATTCGAGAATAGTCCGCCGTCCGGCTTATGCCATGTACTTTATTTTTTTTAAAATGATAACCATTTTAGGTATTATTTACACCAATTAAATTTGGAAACAAAATTTTTGAACGATGAGGGACTCAAACTCGTTGTTGCGCTCTTCCACTGATCCAGTGACCGTTCGAGTGACCTATCGTTGATAAATCTTGATATGTCGAGTTCAACTCTCAGGTTGTGGCTTCATCAACAGGATCTACTTTACGGTTACTAACCTGCTCAACCCAAATATTTGCTTATTGGGAAATCTTGAGAAATCGCTCTTTCACATCGTCGAATTTGAAAACAAAATTGGCCTTTTCATACCGTACATTCTTAATACGTCTAATGCTACGTGTACACCAAAACCGAATTTGTCGGCCAATGACAGACAGAACTACCCGGTCGTGCATAAGCTTACACTGCAATTGGTAGGCGCCCAGTGCCCTGGTCTTGAATGATAGGGAGATCTTAGCGTCCAATTAAAAAGTAGACTGTAATTAACAAATTTAATTCGTGAAGTTCAATTGACAAAGGTAATATTACGCTAACACGACAGTCCGTTCGTACCAAAAGTGATGGTCGCGAACTCGCGAGGCTCTCTGCTACGCGACCGTATCGTATCCAAAACCGGTCTGTCCGCGCGACCGTCTTAATTCGGCCGCTTAACACAGCGACTGTGTCGCTAACAGCAATAGTGCCACTTATGCCGACATTTGATGATTGGACGTTGCCGGTATTCTGTAGTTAACTATGGTAAGACGCAATATAAAAAAATTAAAAGGAGGGATTCGAAGATATGTATTTTGTAAAACATTCATACCTCAATTTAATTCGCCTAAGTCATTGACGTCAGCATCTGTTAGTTTATTAGATATTTATGTACAGAAAACAACTGGGTGAAAACCATCACCTTTTAACAGAATTAAAATTACAATCCATCACGTTCTTGGAATAATTTGTTTTACAAATACACTTAATTTACACTGTAAACGCCGGCAGACGGACGATAAATCGAAAGGCCTCAACAGCTAAGAAATATATTTCCAAAAAAGTATTCAATAAAATGTTGTTTAAGATATTTAAAAAAAAAATATCAGTCAATTACATCTTGTTTAAAAATTAAAAAAAAGGATAAAAACGAATGCCGTACTTTGCTGCTTTACTGCGGCGTACCGCGGCTGATTGTAATGCAACATGCGATAGATGGGCTATAAAATTTGAGATGTGATAAAAGTTTCACAAGTTTCAAGTTTATATAATACTAGCTGACCCTACAGACGTTGTTCTGTACATAATAATAAACAAAATAATGTTTTTATGAATTCGTCATAAAATTTTCATAACACCAAAAATTTTTTCTTAGCGTATGCTCCTTGTTGTTATAATGAAATTGTTTCACAGCAGAACTGTCAAACCGTGCGTCAATAAATTCTCTCACAGAAAATATGTCCATACAAAACGAATAATGGAAATAACAATAATTATGGGTCCCAAATAGAAGTAAAAACTGTCCTATCTCTCAAGTTGGACCAAACTGCACTCCATGCAGTAATCCCCATTAAAATCCGTTCATTAGTTTAGGAGACCATCGCGGACAAACCACGTGTCACGTAATTTATATATATTAAGATATTTAGCAGTAGGTACCAACAAAATTGATAAATGTATCACTGATAATTCTTTTGAATCATAAAAACGAGTTTATAATTTCACGAAGAAAATTGTATGACTATTATTAGTGGACTGTCAGTATCTAATAAAATGATAACAGTTTCTTAGGAAATATACTGACACGAGAGTGGGCCAGGGATTGGAAATAATACTCCGCTCATAGGAACGAGTCTTTATTTGCGTTCACTTTTTCCGAACTTGCACTTCGCCGGTCTGCCGCTGTTCCTCTTATGGGCAGCGGTACCTTCAACGCGTCACACCGCACCGAACACTAGGTCTCTTCTATCTTCTTCTTCTTGGAACACTTCCACTTTTCACTACTTCTTCTTTTCTTCTTCTTCTTTACACTTTCGAGTCAGACCTAGAACTGCCGTAGGCCACGCTTAGTACGGCTTATATACCAAATTTTCCATCCCTTTTTTTCTGTTCGATTTGATCCTGAACTTACTAGAAATTTCCATTAACTTTACAAAACCCAAAAAATTTCATACATTGGTAGGTGTATCGAACCCGGGTCTACAGCATTCGGTACACACTTTTACGCTTAAGCTACGAGTTTTGCTGACGGAGCTGTTGAAATTATCAACGTGTTGAAGTTTGACAACTCTCGTCATGTACGTTGCTGCACGATATGACGTTTGACAACTTCTTCTTCGTCATATACGTCGAAGCGTTGCTACGCGACAATACGTTCAAGTGAATTTCGACCTACTTGTTTATTATGACTGTAGGAAAATGACATTAAGGTGGGTCAAGATTCAATAATTTTGTCGATAGTACAAAGGCACATTAGCAATTTTTTTAGAAACTAAAAACTCGGTAGTTAGTTTTTTTGGGTGATGCTTTTAAAACATGATGTTATACAAATGATCTAAGTTCAATTATTCACTTAAAAATTCGACACGTATTTCGCCTCTAAAAGAGGCATCCTCAGGACGTGTTGTCTTGTCACGTGTCGAATTGTTTTAAAAACAAATATTGGCGGAATTAACATTAAAGAAAACTTAGATCATTTGTATAATTATGGATTTCCGCAAAGTAACGCCTAATTCAAAAAAAATTCTTAAAACATGATGTTTTACGAAATATAAGAGTTGTAAAAAACTGATGTTAAGTGATCACCACAGTCCAAATTCTCTCTCAACACCAGACAGTCACAGGACCGTTGCCGCCGTTACGCGTTTGAAGGTACCCATTATATGAGAGGTACCTATCATTATATTATCTTTTTTATCGGAAAGATGTTGACAATAATATGTAGGTATATGAATATTTAATAAGATTGGGAATGGACCGAGCGCCCTTAGGATATATTTTAATTAATTAATTTAAATGCAAACATATTATAAAAGCCTTCTTAGTTTCTTGTTGCCCTTTCGTTTATTATCCAAACAGGTCATTAAGAATTGATGTTTACGCAAATACTCAATTTTCTTGAATTCCTGTAACGATTCCGTAACTTTAAAAAGAAAACAAAATAAATATTCAAATCATTTATTTGTTCGCAAACATTATACAAATCTACAAAATTATTTACATTTTTCTAAAGACTGCATGAATGAATGAATAACTCATTCAGTAAAGGTATCAATATTATAAATAACTTCAAATTATATAAGTAAAATTATATTTAAATAAGTACATTACAAATACTGGAAATACTTTATATAAACTTAAAATTGTTACCTAATTTTGATACTTGTTACTAAATTTTTTATTACAATTCTATTTTATTCGTAGTAGGCACCTAGCTAAATTAACCAAAATCAGAAAAATGTACCAATAGAGAAGATTATGTTATTAAATAACAAATTAATTGGCACTGAAACTGTCCATTCATATTTAATTGATAATTTATAACATATAATTGAAATAGTTTTCATCAATTTATTGCTATATTTCGGCTAATTCACAAGTACCTAAAAAATAATATAAATGAATATCTGTTTTTATCCACTCATGTGATAAACCTAAATATGTATTGTTTGCCATTTCAAACAAATGATTGTAATAATTTCATACTTTTTTAACTATTGCTTATTGTAAACATTTCTTTTCATATCAAACTAAAAGGGGTTTTCACGTATAATCGTCAATTTTAAGCTAAAAAAAATTGTGTTTTTCTTTTTTTATTTTGCTTTTTGATAATAAGCCATAGCTAAAAATAGTAAAGAAATATATCATCACAGTACCTACATATATATATATATATACTTTTAACAAAATGAATATAAAAAACAAATTATTTTATTATTGCTACATATACATAAGTACAACTGCTACATTCAATCGATATGCATTTTTTCACCAAAAAGTGAAATAATTTAAACATAATTTTAATTACACTTTTCACTATCCTCTGTATCACTATAATATTGCTTTCTATTCATATTAGACCGCTGGAAATAGTTTTGAGCATATTAATAATAAATCTATAATTTAATAAATTATGCATTATTCATTAACCTAAGTTATCTACAAGTTATTATGATTACTTTATTACAAAACTAATTGAGGAATATCTGGAGTTCATCACATAGCGATCATAGCAATAGGCTATTCTTCGATAGCAACCTGGTATCTATATTTAATTCCACTTTATGCTAAAAAAAATTGTTTTAAATATAAACGATAAATAGTCGCGCCAAAAAGAGAGCCGCCATGATTGTGACGTCATAATAACACAAACAAGGAAACGTCAAATGTGCAGTGCAATAATTACTGATTTTTTGGAAATATGACTTACTTATTCAGTGTCATATCCCACTTCCTACTTCTGTTGACATCCTCTTATCCTCTGATAAACCTTGTGTATATAAACTTCTTTCCTCATTTATCCTATTAAATGATATTAAACTCTAAATAAGTAGTATAAGTTATAAGTATTCCATTATATATTATTATCTATCCTTTCCTGATCCTATCAAAAATTTCGTTAGTTATTTTCTATTTTTTTCTAAGTAAATAAGTTTCCTCCGTTTTAAAAAGAAATAAAGAAAAACTTGACAATGGCTCAAACGCTTAACGCGCAGAGCCAATAAACTACGAAGAAGAAGAATTACTGATTTTTATAAAAAAATAAAAAAAATGACAGTCTGTATTGTTTGTGTGTTGCTAGTTATAGTGACGTCACAAAATGGTGGTCGGCGTTTGCGGTCACGTGATATTCTAGAACTATGATTTTAATTTTAAAAATATAAATAATTCTCGTGATTATTATGGAATTCGTATTTCTTATGGTAAAAACTCTATAATTAACAAACTTTCATAATTTAGTATTGATAGATCTGAAACAGACCTATTATGAGCCTATTCATTATTTGGTGATCACGTGATGTACCATTTTCTTAACTTATAGACACTGATATAAAACAAAATGGAATTTTGAACAGTGATTTGCGTTTCGGTTTCGTGTCTCAGTATAAAGGACGCTTTGGCTTGATAAAATTACTGGGGTTTTCAAATTTTTCACCTAATAACTCGAAAGAAGAGTGAACTCGCGGGATTAATCAGAATAATGAGTTTCAAGAATGGGGCACATCTTAATAGTAATGCCACTTCTGATGATAAAAATACTTGTGAAATCGATTATAAGGTGAAATTGTTTGCTCGGATCATAATTATTCTAATGAAGCGATCTCCGAGCCCCTGCTTTACGTACGCGTAACGCGTAACGCTCAAACGTACGCGTCACGCCAAGCTAAATACTCTTGCACTTAGTGCACTATGGCTAGCACACATTTAGGGCCATATTTCACCAAGACACCATAGCGACGCACTCAAATACGTCATAGAATATCATAATACTATGCCTGGGTATTAAAGTCGATGAAATTTCTTACAAACCTACTTCAAAATTATTTCGTATTGCAGATTATGTTGCCGTACTAGGCACCCAAATAAGGATAATTTTAATAAACCCATATAACCGTTAAGTAACTATTAATACGTTTCATAATATTATGATTGTGCGTTATAGTAGATCTTATCACACTAATACGCAATAACGTTCTATACATATAAAGTAATCACGTTAGCTTCACCTGCTATATCAATACATTGCCGCATTTACTCCAGTTGTTTATAATATATTGGTCAATAAGCAGCAATGTAAAACATTTATTCAGTTCAGGTTGCGTATGTTTTATTTAGAATCCGTTTCGGACGGTGACAGTTGACATACGACTAAGGAGAAAAGTGTGCTTACATTGCCTTTAAGCACACTTTTCCGCTATCAGACTGCGAATGATATGACCTTATATATGTATAGAACGTCATTGCTAGTAAGTCTATAATGTTTTTTAATATTGTGTAACAATAACATTTTGTCATAAATAAAAGGAAGCATGTTCATTGCTTGTTCATTGACATTATTATATTATACATAAAGGTATTCAAAGAATGCGACAGTCATTGGATAACGTACAAATTATATTGTTCTCTAAAATTCACTTGTTCGTTTTAAGCGGTAAAAAAGATCAAAACAGACAAATGACTAATTAAAAACACCTTCAGTTGCCTTTCCCTGCCAATAAAAGCTTCTCGTAAACAGTCTGCTTTGGAATTACAAACTTTACTAATGTCAAACACATAATACGATTCTTCATTCTTCAAGAACTCAACCGAACAATATAAAAATTGATTCTACGACCAAGATCGCGTCAAAACGAGTGAGAACCAAGCGTGCTTCTAATTTATTTATTTTCATTGCACGTTTTATCAAACAAGCTCTAGAAAATTACAAGTAAAAGCAGCAATGTATTGTATTATGTACGTACAGTACTTAGTGCATTATACATCATAAAGGGAACAGCGAGACAGGCAGATTAAGGCTCCCCCTTTTATATAATACTAGCTGATGCCCGCGACTTCGTCCGCGTAGATAAATGGTTTTTAAAAATAATAAGCAAGTTTGGAATTGAAGATTATCTCATGTCCTATTCCAGTTCCGGTTCCCGTTTTCGCTCCGTTCCCAACATATTATATGAATTTTATTTCGAGGAAGATTGCTATGACAAACTAAACCTAGTATTGGTATAGTTGTAGCTACATCGACGTGAATTTAAGTTTTTCACAATTCCCGCGGGAGCCATGAATTTTTCCTATATCCTTTCCCAAGCTCTAGTTTATCGCTATACCCAATTTCATCAAAATCGCTTCAGTAGCTCCGGCGTAAAAGCAAAACAAACAAACTTACATTCACATTTATAATATTAGTAGGAATATCATAAAGATAGGTACAGTAAAAACGCGCTTGCGTTAAATAAAGAACCGCATTCTCCTGTCAATGGTGGTACCGATGATTTATGGCAAGGAAAGTGGTTTGATATTAGTAAAATTAAACATACATTTACAAAACTACACAATACAAATAATACTATGGAACTAAAGGTACGATATATTTTCGTTGAAAACATGGCTCGAGGTGATTAAGATAAAATTCGACATGGCAATAAGAATTAGGCAATTTACATCAAATAATAAATTTCATTTAAAACTAATTATTATATGGACTAGTATACTATAGCACTAAAAATAAATTTCACAGTGAAAAAAAAATAAGATTACAATAATTAATATAAATAGAAATATAATAAATCTAAAATTCTACAACTGTCAACGTAGATTAGATCCTATTACAAGGCAATACGAGATATTTTAAATTTAACGAAGTAATACTGGTGGCATATTAATAGCATATTACAAAATGTCATAGTTATAAAGCTATTTCAATATGTATTATAGTTAGATGTGTGAAGTATTTACGCCCGTTCCCAATATTGAAAAATCGTAACTATCGTTGACTTTTCTGTCTCAATAAACTTATCGACGGTAACTCACCTTATCCGTAAACGCTCTGTCAATGGGACGACGTATAGCTTACCAGCGATAGAAGTTTGTATGGAAATTGCAAATCGCGCGTCCCAATATAAGGCGATAAGAATGACCTATCGGGTATATTGGGACAGCTAATTACTGACAGTTGAAGGTAGTAATTTATCTCTCTGTAGATAGTATATTGGAAACGGCCGTTAGCCCATTTTAATTAATATAATTGATTATGGTAATGCTACCATTATTTTTTATGGGAAATAGTAAAATTTGCATCACAATAAGTATTTCATATCACTATATATTAATAGTAAAAAATCGCCTGTTTTTATAATGTAGACGTTTCTAGAATTTTTATATGTAAAAAAAAGTACTGAATAACTTACAGTATTTAAATAGTATCTTTAGAAGCTTTACCAACTTTTTTTTCATGGTTTATTTTAAATTTTATCCCAGAGGTGCTTCTTTATCCAGACCTAACATTTTTCTTCATTAAAAAGTAGAAAAACGTATAATACTCTTAGAAAATACAGTTCCATGGGAAACAAATACACCGAAGAACCATAATAAAAGCCACCGCAATAAAAGAAAGCAAGTACTATGAACTAGCAAACGGCTTAATTGAGACAGCTATGTTTCTTTTTTAGTGCCGCTCAAAATTCTTGAAAAACCCAAAAATACTGACCGGCACTACATTTCATATCTAGAACGACAAGAGCTGCACTAACTAGTCTAAGACTAAGTCTGGGGAAGAGTTTGGGGTCTTCTGCCACAAGATGGACTCTCACGAATCCATGGAATGCTAAGTTGGTTTCATAACTGCAGTCATTGTTATGAAAAATAAACAAACTAAAAACAGGACTGTTATCTGTTACATGGGTTTGATTTTAGGTGTTCTTTCAGACTAAATATTAGAACCAATAAGACTTACTGACTTCAAGGAAAATTACTAGTCTAGTCGATTAAAAAAATAATCAAAATGGCGGCTCGCACTTGCGTAGAACAGTACAGTTAGCAAATATAGTTATTATAGCTCTTCGATTCACCTAAACATTTTCCCCCTTATTCATAATGGTCCGCTAACTTAAAACTTTTTCTCATTCTGACTTAGGTCAATTGAAGAAGACAGAGTGAGAATTAGCAATGCTGTAAGTTAGCAGACTATTATGAATAAGGGGGTATGTCTCTGTAGTTTAATACTCATTTTGCATGCAGTACTGCCATGTCTGTTTATTATGAGCGAAGATTACTTACGCATTATAGAAAGACAAATAAGTCAATAATGTTTGTTCTTGTGTTACAAAAACTGTTTTTTTTGCTTCTTTTGTGTTACTTCACGGCAACAACACATAAAATATTAAAGATATTGACTACCCTTAAATAGGGCATGACAAACACACTTTAGGCCTTTTAATAGGTTTTTCTGTTAATGTTTTTGATACAATATTATGCCTATCCTCCACCAATTCCCTAAGCTTATTTTAAATTGAATATCTATCTTAAATAGTTATATTTTATATATTTAATGATACAAAAATTATTGTTAAACGCGGTAAATTGAATAAGAACAATTGTATGAACTATTTCTTCTACAATCAAGTTTTGTTCGAATTGTTCGGAAAGGATTTGATGGAAAAACCTTACAGTAAATATAAAACAAGGGCTGTTAATTAAACGTAGGTTGATTGATCATTTATAAACGTCATACGTTATACCTACTATAGTCAAGTACAATGTAATAAAAAGTCAATAATGTTTATTTAACTACATACCGTAATAAAATGCTTTAACGAAAAAAAAATTGCTATCCTTATAAATTATTAAGTGTTGGTCCACTTTTGAAGTATTTTATGCGTTGAAAGATAACTTCATAAATATTACGCTAAAATTTAAGACAATTTATTTTCAATTAGTACCTAAGGACTCGTTTGTCGCTCGCGTGCTCTTGTACGTTTATGCAAGCCTGGTAGTTAAAACTTAGAAAAAACGCTCCAATTAGTTCAAAAGTTCAAAGAGGTTCATGGGGTTAATCTATAAGGGTTCTGTGTTTTTCCATTTGGCTACGGAAACCTAAAAAAATTTTAAATTTGGAATGACTTTATTTCGCGTTTATTTGAGCGAAGCTCCCACCGGATGACTCCAATTGATTTCTGTGTTAAATTGTTTCTCGGCCTTTTCTGGACCAATTTTAAAAATTTTTGAACTCACAGAAAAATTCTGTATCGACTATTGTCGAATTTTGGAATTTCGACTTAATTCAATTATTATAATTAATAAAGTGCTGTTTATATTTATTTAAAAAATTAATCCGATTGTTCAAATCACAATAAGTTTTATAACAATGCTTTGAATCGAGAGTGATTCGACTGCCAGGTTCTTAATGATTGAATAAGTCGCTAATTCCTCATGTTTAAATATGGCGCCTAATTCCAAAAGATTCTTTTTATTGTTTTTGTTTAGATTAATTTTGTTTTGTTTTTGTACACAGACTTAGTTTACCTCGCTTCGCTCAGATATACGGCATACAAATATACAACGAGGCGGTACGACGAGCGATTGCGGCATCCTAGTTAATATAACACGGTTTGAGTGTAAGCTCAGCCTAAGAGAACATTATTTTAGACTCGAGAGTATATGATAAATGTCTTGGTATGCTATAATCTCATTGTTAATATTACTTTTTAAAAAAATCGTAACGTTAGCGTTTCATTGTTTTTTTTTTTTGCATTATTTTAAAAAGCATAATAATCTCAATTATGGTAACACTTGGAGAATCTCTGTTAGTATATTAATTGTGTATCAATGGAAGACCATCCTAAGAAAAAGCCTTGGATGTCTAGTGAGGTTTAACGGTTATTTCTATCCAAATTTTGTCATCGTGGTCAGACAACATCAGACATTTCAATGCAGTTTTTGAAAATTATATTAAAAAAATTACACTTCATCCGATTTTTGTTGCCAGCACATTTTTAAATTTAAAACTCAGACGTCCTTTGACCAACTTGCCGACAGATTACTAAAATAGTAATCTGGCAGTACACATACGGAGTTTCGATTATTTTAATTATTTAGTTTCATTTCATTCTACTTATAATAAAAATTAAAACGAACTAGACGTATAATTTACGTCTAGAACTACATTTGATAGTCTTTTTGTGAGTTACAAATAGGTGTAGAGTTCTGAATCTGTATTTTTCTAAATGTTACCTGTGAATTAGTTCATTCACTGAATCAAGCGAGGGAATGATACAATCCACAAGTCACGAAACCAGTTCTCCAGCTCTCGAAGACTTTAAGAAAGAAAATTCATTCCGAAACAAACGTACAGCACTAGTAATTCTCTTCACTATTAAAATATTGTTATAGTTATATTGATACATATTTCAAGAGCATTTCTTTTGTTTATGTTCAAGTACTGAACACTTAATATTCTGGCGGATACCTAAGAGATGTCTGCATACAAATATTAGTCGTGATAACTTAACCAAAAGGCCTCGGCCAAAAGTCTCGAGACTTTTACATTCGTTTGTCGTTCGTGCGTTCATTGCAAATTGAGCATTATTGCCAAACTAACCACATCGCTTACTTATACTTCTATGTGTCCATCTGGGAGCAGTGGTGTCTTCAGTTTCTTGGGGTTCAATATGGATGGTTTTTGTGTGCGGGTGTGCCATACGTACACCTTCGTACAGTTCTCAGCTAGGGGCTCTAAGTCATCCTTTGTTGCGACGTATTTCAATATCTCGCTCTCCTGAAAACAATTATTTAACTTGTTAAATTTCTTCACCGTTGCTCATAAATAAGGATTATCAAACTAATACATACATAAAATTACACCTGTATATATCATAATATAAAGTCGACAAGACGTATCGAATTTCATTCAAGAAGTGTTAAAGTGGAGAAAGTTGTTGTTAATTTTTTACCGTTTCGATATCATAGAAAGTCTGCTCAAACTTTTTTAGAGAGAATTTTGAAATTACTCAAGAAGTTAACACGCTATTGCTAAGGCGATAAAAGTGAATATGACGATTATACCAGTTACGGGTAGCCGTCTTGAGAGGTTTAGAAATAATTTGGTAAATACAATACCATTTTTACACTGTGGCGAAACTGCTAATTTTCACTACAACTTAGTCTTCAATTCCTTCTGTGAGGAATTTGACAGGATTTTTACTCCAGTAACGGTGACAGTAAACAACAAACATAGTTTTAATGATTGGGCAACAATGGGTATCCACAAAAGTCGTAAACGCTTATTTGACCTTTATTATGAGAAACATTACAATAATAGTGAAGAATTTAAAATATATCTAAAAAAATACTCCAAGCTCTTTAAAATAGTTTGTCATGAAGCGAAAACACGTTTCATTGCAGATAAAATTAAAAACAGTAATAATAAAGTAAAAGCGACTTGGAGTGTAATTAACAATGAAACTGGTAGATCGAATTGCCGTAACACCTCTATCTGTTTAAATATTAATAATCGCGTTATAAATTCGGAAATAGAAATTGCAAATGAATTTGATAAATACTTCTCGGAAATCCCGATTGTCACGACCAAATACCTTAACTCTTCGCCAAAAGCAGCATATGATATGCTTAAATTACACGTACCAGTATCTTCTACTGACTTGAAATTTAAGTATGTTACAGGTAGCGATATAATAAAAATCTTCAAATTAATTAACCTAAAAAATACAAAAGACCTATGGGGCCATTCGACTTATATTGTTAAATACATACTTGACATTATAGCACCTGAATTAGCAATAATATTTAATGAATGCATAGATGAGGGTGTGTTCCCTGACCTCATGAAATACAGCAAAGTTATACCTTTGTTTAAATCGGGCAGTTCTTTTGACCCTGCTAATTTCAGACCTATTTCAGTGCTGCCTGTTTTTAGTAAAATTTTTGAAAAACTTTTGCTTCAACAAATGCATTTTTGTAAATTAATGAACAAAAATCAGTTTGGTTTCACAAGGGGCTTATCAACAATTAATGCGGGTACTAGACTCATTGAGCACATCTTAGACGCCTGGGAAGAGTCACAGGATGCATTGGGCATTTTTTGTGATTTGTCAAAAGCATTTGACTGCGTCCACCATGAAACTTTACTCCTAAAACTAAAGCATTATGGAGTGAAAAATAGAGCCCTAAATCTGTTAAAATCATATTTAAGCGAAAGAGTTCAGATAGTCGATGTAAATGGCAAACGGTCTTCGGGTAAACCTGTGGGAATAGGTGTTCCACAGGGTTCTATTCTCGGTCCTTTCTTGTTTCTTATATATATTAACGATCTACTGTTTGTGGTAGATGATAGCCATGAGATTGTATTGTTTGCTGATGATACTTCACTTATATTTAAAGTGAAGCGACGTGCGGATATTGATGACGAGGTAAGCAATGCACTCTCAAAGATAGTGCGTTGGTTTGAGACGAATAATCTGCACTTAAACAGTAAAAAAACAAAGTGTTTACGATTCATTACACCAAACACAGCGGAGGTACAAACCAACGTACTTATAAATGACCAGAGATTGGAACTTGTGGACACTACGGTCTTCTTGGGTATCACGTTAGATAAAAAGCTTCAGTGGGGTCCACATATTACCCATCTAGCAGATAGACTCAGCTCTGCGGCATATGCAGTTAGAAAGATTAGAGAGTACACGAATGTTGCGACCGCTAGATTAGTGTACTTTAGTTATTTTCACAGCATCATGACGTACGGTATATTACTATGGGGTCATGCTGCTGACATTGATATAGTGTTTGCACTGCAAAAGAGAGCGGTTCGTGCTATATATCAGCTTGGTTATAGACAGTCTCTCAAAGAAAAATTTAAAGAAATAAATATTATCACTGTTTATTGTCAGTACATTTATGAAAATTTAATATATGTTCACAAAAATCGTCACCTTTTTGCTCTTAATAGTGATTTTCATTATTATAACACTAGAAATAAGGGATTGCTTGTAACTAATTCTAGTAGGCTTCATAAGATACATAATAGCTTTAAGGGTAAATGTATACACTTCTACAATAAAGTCCCAGCCACTGTTCAGGCATTATCTATAAATAAATTTAAATGTTTTATAAAAAAATGGCTCTGTTGTAAATCCTATTACTCCACTGCTGAATATCTAAATGATCGGACAGCCTGGGACTAGATTGTGATTATTTTATAGCGACTGTACAATATTGTATATTTTTATTGAAAAGAGCGCAAAAAAAAGAATGCTGGGAGAGTTTCTTGCGCCGCTTCTTCTCTCTCAGAGCGCCATTTGTTTCCGAAGCGGTAGTAGTATCTAGTAGTATAAGAAATGACATCAAAAAGAATTCTAAAGGAATCAATTTTGAGAAAATAAATGCCTTTTATGCCTTTTTTATATTTTTATCGCTTCGATTTCGTGGAAAGTATATCCAGCCAGTTTAAATCGCACGCTATTAAAGCCCGTATTTGAGAATCACTGCACTTTATTACATTTCGACCCGCATCAAAATCTGCCGCGCTCTAGTGTCTACCATATCTCTATACAGGGGGCGAGAGACTTGGACTCTTAAAGCGGCTCTTCGGAAAAAAATAATCCCAACGAGATATGGGTGTGGCCACAAATGCTCATAATCCCCCGGGCGGCCCACCGCTGCAATAATTCCATAACAGCCCAGCTGGTCAAACTGGAAAACCAGACGACACTGCACTGCACGCAGAGACCCTAGTAGCTTAGCCTTACGTTTACGGGAAAAAGGGACGGCACCGGTCTTAGGGAGAAGACAAACCGCTGGTGGGACCCGATAATCACAGAGATGTAAATCCCTCTGAGTAAGGCTATCATCAAAGCAACTGATAGAAAAGTGGAGAGCGGCAATCAGGAAAATGGTAATGGTCACTATCATCAGAAGTGGGAGCGACTTGAAGAAGAATAGAATGAAGACAGTGACAAAACAAATTGTGACAGCTTCTAGAATACGGACCCAGTATTTAATAAACTAAAATAGAGTGCCACAGTTAATTATATTTTAGTCTTACAATACGTCAGTTCATCTCCAAACGTCACGATCATCAGAAGTGGGAGCGACTTGAAGAAGAATAGAATGAAGACAGTTACAAAACAAATTGTGACAGCTTCTAGAATACGGACCCAGTATTTAATCAACTAAAATAGAGTGCCACAGTTAATTATATTTTAGTCTTACAATATGTCAGTTCAGCTCCAAACGTCACGTGGACTCAGTTTTGGAAGACCAGTGCCACTTAGTATTGCTATTTTTCTTTTGTATTATGCAAGTTAACTATTAAGATTAAGCATATATTTTGTTTTCATTAACTTTTTTCGTGTGAATGTGTCAGTTTTTCGTCCAAAATAAATTCATTTTTTTATTTTCAAAATGGAACAATGTGAACCGGTACTATCAATAGGTACCTTTTAACTTCACGCAGCTCTGTAGTTAACTGGCTATCGTCGCTTATAAATTATAATAAATAGTAATATACTATGTTTTTTAATTATTCTTAAAGAATAACGCTTGATGCTGAACGGAAGCAAAAGTGATTAAACAATGGCACTGTTTTTAGTGAAAGGACGATAATGTTATCATATTTGACCTTCCCAATACTTATTTTGTCTGACTGCTGGTTGACAAGAGTACGTACACATGTACACTTATGTTTGTATAACTCGTATATTATAAACTAGCTGACCCCACAGACGTTGTACATAATAAAAAAAACTCTTATGGGTGGAATTTCGTACACTCCGTTCTTAGCTAACCTTTACTCGGCGAAAGGAATATTCCTACCAAATTTCAAGTCATGGCCTTATGGTTCCAGAGATAACGTGATGAGTCAATATATAGGTCTAAGCTCTAAACTCCTCTAAGTGTAAGCCCATAGATTCGTGGCCAAACAGACTAAAGGCCTGCAATTAAAGGCAAAGTAGGAATTTCAAGTACGTTTTTTTTATTTCTTACTTAGACACTCGGCGGTGATCACTTAACCACAGGTGGGTCACCTACATATACGTTTTATTTAGATTATTACGTCAAAAAAATATACATTTATTTGTAAATAACTAATAGATTGACTATTCAATATACACTTGCAACTGCAAGACACCACGTGTTACACATTTCACGTCTTGTCTGCTACTTAGCTCTATGCGTGGCGATATCAGGACTAAGCAATTACCTACACATTTTAAACGATAAGGCAATAAACTCAAATAAATTTAATACTAATTGTCTAAATAAAACCAAACCAGACATATCACTTACATTACCGCAACACACATACGATAAGGGAATAATGTATCAAGACATCAACAAAAAGATCAAAGAAAAATTCCCAGATAAGATATGGAAAACAAGATTAATCAATTTATGGACTTGTTCAGACCTGATTTCTACCGCCGAATTTAATTATGGTAATAAATGACACAAAAAGCGGACAGCCCGCCTGGTGTGAAGCACCATCATATGATATATAAATCAAATCAAAATCACTTTGTTCATGTAGGTCCAGGTGATGACACTTATGAATGTCAAATGTTCTATTTTTTTTTTAAATATTTACCGCCACTTCCGAAAGGGTTAAGATTTAATGAGAAAAACTGGTAAGAAACTCATTGCCACTCATTTAAATCAACTTTTACAGCATCAACTTTTCACAAATCATTTCAGTTACAATATATGTAAAGTGACGCAACTAAAATACACAAACGTCAAATACTTAATGCCACTATTGAGGCCAACAGGCCCATGAAAACAAGCAGCACTGGGGGAACACCGATGACCTAAAACTTTCGAAGACGGTTCTCACAGCCTTAAATAAAGAATATTCTGCAATGATGCTTACCTTAAACGGAGACAAACAAATTTGTGAGAAAACAAACAATGTAATAAAATATCCAACGTAAACAGAATATTATTGACATATTTCAATGAGTGTCACCTATTGTTTACATTCGTACAATTCACAATTGTATTAATAAATCACTAGCGCCTATTTCTGCCGTGAAGCAGTGATGTGTAAACATTACTGTGTTTCGGTCTGTAGGGCGCCGTAGCTAGTAAAATTACTGGGCAAATAAGACTTAACATCTTATGTCTCAAGGTAACCGGCGCAATTGTAGTGCTGGTCAGAAATTTTTGATTTTTCAAGAATCCTGAGCGGCACTGCATTGTAATGGGTAGGATATATCAATTACCATCAGCTGAACGTCCTGCTCGTCTCGTCCCTTTTTCATAAAAAAAAACTAGGCAAAGACTGGTATTTTGCTACCACTAGCATGTTTCGTACAATGAAATACAAATTTAATTGGTACAAAAATTTATGGCTGGGATTCGAACCCGCACCTCTCGGGTTATGTCCCAACGCTCTACCAACTTAGCCAACCGTCCGCATGATTCGTAAATCTTCGTACGTTATTAACTCTCGGCTTCATCTACAGGATATACTTTACAGTCGATAACCTGCTCATTAGGAAATTGACTAGAGATATCGCTCTTTCAAATCTAAACAGATTGTTATTAGTATAAGTGATATCGCTCACTTCTACGATTACACACACACACACACACTCTCAACTTGTTCCCGTCGGGATAGGCAGAGACAACAGAATTCCACTTGCTTCTATCCTTACAAATCTCACGCGCTTCCTCTACATTCATTACTCTTTTCATACATCCGCTGCTTTCTCAAAACGTCCTTAATTTGCCTAAAGTCGACGAATTTTCTTATTAGAATCGAAATTAAAACTAAACTGTTTTTATGAAAGATGTATTTTTAATTATAACTTATTTAACAAGAGTTTCGTAATCTTCATGTAGCTTCCATTACGGTGACGAGCAAAGAGAGAACAGATTATATAAAGTATGCATTGTCTATACTCTCACAAGGACTAAAGGAATGACGTAGATTAAACAGTATGCGTACAGAGAACAAGTACTATTTTATAGACATATTTTAACAGTTCTACGAGGTCTCCCACGATCAAATTGCCCACACTCACTTGCCTTGTATATTTGATAAGTCATTCTTTCGTCACTCATTTGCTCAGTCCAAACCATTTCAGCATTCCTTGTCACATCTTCTTTCGGACCATAACGCGCTCGTATTACCGCATTCGGAATTCTGTCAATCAGTCTCTCTGGGATTAAATTTTTAATAATTAATTAATTAATTACAAATTTAATTTGTACCAGAATTTTTGAACACTGCGGTATTCTTAGAATGATACACTTTCTTTAAACCAATTATTATTTGTCAGTAATTCTTGCTTATATTACGAAAGAATACTCTTAATTTCCAGCATAAAATAAACTGACGGCATGAACTATTCTCTATATATATAATATAACTAGCTGAGCCAGCAAAAGTTGTATTGCCGATATTAAAATCGCGATAAAAAGTAACTGTTGATCGTAGATGGGTGAAAATTTGTAGTTATATGTATTTTTTAATGCTGACTCATAATCAAACAAATTTCAAAAAAATAATTTCTCGTCGGACCACCCTTAACATTTAGGGGGATGAAAAATAGATGTTGTCCGATTCTCAGACCTACCCAATATGCACTCAAAATTTCATGAGAATCGGTCAAGCCGTTTCGGAGGAGTTCAAAGTTTAACACCATGACACGAGAATTATATATATTAAATATAAATAATATAACCTGTGTGTTTTTTAGGTAATTTAAAATAAAATCTGAAAACTGATTCCTCTGCTGTTCCAAAATAATATGGGCGGCGGTGATCACTTAACGACAGGTGGGTCACCTGGTACGCTCGTTTGTCCTCCTATTCCATAAAAAAAAAGAATTCAACCAACCTGGAAACCAGACTGCACACCCCGAGAGAATTTGGCTTCTGGAAACTGCAAGAAGAGTGTAGCGTTGATCGCAAATCCAGCCATGTCGATAGGAAATGGTCTGAATGGTTTCCACACAGCGTTGTAGCCTGACACTTTTCCATCTGTCACCAGAGGCATCTCCACTCGCATACCGCCGACGATCCCCACTGGCCAAACTCCCACCTTATGTATTTTTCGCATCTGAATAAAAAAAGTGACGCTAAACTAATGTATAATATCTTAGATAATTTATACGATTAGATAGAGCCTCTTGCTGCTAGACAACCGATGAAAACAGGTCAGGTTTATTACTGTAGTGAACGTGACAAGTGTCTTACACTCGCGATTTGTATGTCACTGTGCGTTAGTGTGCGTGCATTGCTTAAAGTAGAGGCTGAGAGTAAACATCTATTTTTTTCGACGTTTTCACAGCAGCTGTCACAGTCTATCTAGATATATAAATGATCTAAGTATAATTAATCATAGTTAAAAAATCGTTGGTGCTTCCTATAAAAAACACCCTTAAAAGATTAATTATTTATTTAACTATCATAAAAAGTGATTTAAGTTTTCTTTAGTGTTAATTCCGCCAATATTTGTCTTTAAAACAATTCGACACGTGTTTCGCCTCTACACGAGGCATCCTCAGGACGTGTTGTCTCGCCAAAATCTGGCACAAGACAATCATTTGTATAATTATGGATTTCCGCAAAGTAACGCCTAATTCAATATATATTTTTTTTATTTAACTATCATTTAACCAATTTTCTGTTAATCGATCATTACAATATGAAGTTTGAATTTGTCTCTACATAATATAAAAGATTCAATCATCAATCAAACATTGTATTTACTAGACAGCTGTTACGGTTAAAATGCTTTTACATGTTTGATAGGATATTGTCAGGATATCATTTGTTGGTAAATAACGATAAAAATATTATTATTAACACATATTGTTATGTTTATAATATTTTATTAATTTATATTAATATTTGAGAAGTCGTATCAATAAAAACGTAGGTACCTATTCTACAAGATAACAATAGCATTGATAGTGGAATGAGCTTCCTTGTGCGGTGTTTCCGGGACGATACGATATGGGTACCTACAAAAATAGCGCGTACACCTTCCTTAAAAGTCGACAACGCTCCTGTGCTTCCTCTGGTGTTGCGAAAGAACGTGGGCGGCGGTGATCACTTAACATCAGGTTACAGGAGTGTTGTCGGCCTTCAAGAAAGTTCATCCTTTCTTTGAAAATACCTTATTCACCATAAGAAGGAAATATATTTTAACACAAAAAATAAGTACCTTAGAATTAAATTAACAAAAAAAATCTATCAATACTTCTACAGTTCCGAACAAGATAATCAATTTTGAGAAAAATAAAAAAAAATATATGTGAAAATAACAACAGTTTACTAATTCCATAATAAATCGTGATTAAATTTGAAACTAAAAGAAGTATCTCATATCATCATAACATAATAATGTTTCATCTTTGTAAAGAAATGTTCATAGCCATTATATATCAAAGGATAACATCACAAAAGGAAGAAAATGTAATTTCGATATGAAATGACTAAGAATTTAATATTGATCAACAAAGTTTCATGTAACAAAAACACAATATTAATATTTGTGAACTCGAGAGAATGCTTACATACCTTATACTGAAAAACAAAAACATTGGATGTATAATTCATTATTGTATATAAAATATATAAAATATAAATACTTTGTTATCCAAAACTAATAAGAATTTTCAGTACAGCTATCCATGCTTCTAACGGCCATTCGCAATATTCAGTCTATTTCTTACTTGAGATAAAAATCGTAACTATCGTTGACTTTTCTGTCCGAATAAACTTATCGGCGGTAACTCACCTTATCCGTACACGCTGTCTGTCAATGGGACGACGTATAGCTTACCAGCGATAGAAGTTTGTATGGAAATTTCAATTCACGCGTCCCAATATTAGGCGATAAGAATGACTTATCGGGTATATTGGGACAGCTTCAGATTATTGACAGCTAATTACTGACAGTAGAAGGTAGTAATTTATCTCTATGTGTAGATAGTATATTGGGAACGGCCGTAATTCAATAATTACTGAATGCAGTTTTATCGATTTTGATTATTTTATAGCAATAGGAATGACAGTACAATATTGTATATTTTATTAAAACGAGCGCAAAAACTGAACGCTTGGAGAGTTTATTGCGCCGCTTCTTCTCTCTCAGAGCGCCATTTATTTCCGAAGCGGTAGTAGTATCTAGTATATTAGAAATTACATCAAAAATAATTCTAAAGGAATAAATTTTGTGAAAATAAATGCTTTTTATGATATTTTTTGGAATATGATAGCAGCACCGAGTCGCCTTTTGGTATCTATGGAGAGGTATGTGTTCTATGCCTACCATGCTGGAGGAATATTTGAGGAATCACCAGAAATTTCAAAAAACCTTTCAGAATCTATCTAGATATATATATTATCTAATTAAGATATTTTTAATTCATTTCTTAATTTCAAATAATCACATTTTTTATAACGAAGTTTATTTACTTAGCATATCGGTTGACTGCTAGCAAACAGTCAACCGATAAAAATTGTCACGTATAGAAAAACATTAAGAGGGATCACCAAATGAAATCTTTCGTTTAACTCTTTAAATTAAGGATTGGTCTCCGCTGTGCTTCAACTAGATACCGCAGGCGTAGTCGTAAAGCGCGGTAACTAATACTACGCCCAAATGGGCGTACTCGAGCTAGTCACGAACAATGTGTGACGATGATGTGCCACATGTATACACACAACTATGGTAATATTTACAACTTAAATGCCGAGATGAGAGAGAGATCATATATCATCAGTAGGTAAGTATTTTGTATTTTATTAATTTCAATGTAAAATAACAAAATAAAATATAATACAATGTCAAAATAAAAATTTAAAAAAAATTTAATAAAAAATATGGTCGTTGCTGTCTGTCAAGAACCTTTACCACTGGAACACGTATCGGAGGTATCGAGTTCAAACTAAAACAATATACTCTCTTGAAGCCGTGAAAAAATCCAACTTCTAAGTTGACGTAAAAAAAGGTACGGCTGTTTATGCCATTCATATTCAAATTCAAATATTTTTATTCAAAATAGGATGTGAAATCACTTATTGAAAGTCAAAAAAACTACCACCCATTCCAAAGTGAATGCCTCAGGCCTGAGAAGAATGGGCGCAACAAACTCAGCGGGCTATTTTTTTTCATCAAAAATATGTTTTACAATTAAAGTAACATTTACAAAGTAACATTGTACAATTAAACTTATTATTTAATAGCCTAATAATAGTAATTTCGACACTCTCAAGTGAATCAAAATTGATAGGGTATTTTCCGTCGATCTAGATATATGAAAACTGGCAAGTAATGCCGTCTTATATCCTATTAATATTATAAATGTGAAAGTTTGTATGTCTGGATGCATGTTTGTACTTCTTTAACGCAAAAACTACTGAATGGATTTTGATGAAACGTTACAATAATAAGCTTACACACCAGAATAACACAAAGGCTATTATTTATAAAACTATCGCGTGAATTATACTTTATATGGCAAAACAACGTTTGCCGGGTCAGCTAGTATCTAATAACTGCAAGTATAGGAAAAAATCTGAAAACTACACATATATAATATAATAGTTATAAAGTAAAAAACAGGAATGGCCGCCCAAATTTTGAATTAAGTTAACCGTGTCAGATTTTTAACTGATGACGAACAAGTATGAAAAAAACCTCCCTTTTTTATAAGAATAGGTAACATTATGTTCGGAACCCTCGGTGGGCGAGTCCCACTCACGCTTGTCCGTTTGTTCATTTAATGAATTATTTGATTTTATTCATTTATAATAATTGTTCCCCAAAGAGCACAAGTTTTCTATTTTTTTTTTTAATTTATTCTATACATTTGTAAAATTTGTATTTATCCAGACATTCCATGTTCAGGCAGGCCAGGGGGTTCTTGAGTTTAATAGATGCTGTAATACACTATAAGTGTATTTACATTTACATGTAAATTGAGTCTACACGCAACGGTAGACTCAATTTATTACGATGAGTCATTGGTACAATTAGCAACACTAATTGTTTACATAAAATATTCTAACAAGTGTTGTAAAGCACATATTTATATTGTGAGTACAATTGTTCGTCTTTATTGCTGGAAGAATACATAAAATCCCTCTTATTATTAATAATAATTAATAATAATCAATAATAATTAATGACACACTTTTTCTACCCCCAAAAATATAGCATGTAGGTCACATAGGAAGTCCATATTAATGTTGGTTAATGGTTAAAAATGTTGGTTAACTTGACTTATTTTATAACTTCAACTAGCTGACCCGGCAAACGTTGTTTTTCCATATAAAGTATAATTCACGCGATAGTTTTATAAGTAATAAAATATTGCCTATATTATAGCCTGTACATCATTTTGTTCTATTGTCAATAGTTTTTGCAGCGCACGCAAAAATAGGTTTTCGATTTTACACCTTGTGTTACAAAATAGCAATTTTATTACGGATCCCTAATTTTGAAAAAAAAACATAACGATAAATGGACTACCCAAAACTGAAAGAATCAAAACTTCAAATCGGACCAGTAGTACCAGAGATTAGCGCGTTCAAACAAACAAACACTGCAGCTTTATAATATTAGTATAGATATGTGAAAGATCACATATAGAAAGCTATGTACCAGTATTGTTTTCTGAATATATATATTTTAAATGTAGTTGTTTCAAATCATATAAACGTTTGCATTTACTAATATTTGTTGAACCTATTACACCTGGTTTAATCTGGTCATTATCTACTGGGCTAAGAGTTAGTCTATATGGAATAGTGGGTCAGACAAAAGTCTGGATTTTAAGGTACTTAGTATAGGAGTATAGTATACTCACTTTCTACTCCAGATACAGAGGTGTGATAAGATTTGAATTTGTGGCTTTTCTGCAAAATATCCAGCAGCATTCGCATGGTCATTTTTGGATTATGGTAATGCCACGACAAGGGTATAATCTACAGCTTAGATATTTTGATGTACCAGACCAGACAATTTGAACATTCGGCCGATTACGCTGGTATGGGCATGTGATGCGTAGGGACGAACACCACATGACGAGACGAGTTATGAATATGGATGAGGCGAAAAGAAGCAGAGGCCGCCCACCAACTACCTGGACTGAAACCATTAACAACGACACGACAATGCTAGGCCTAACGCCAGAAATGACCCAAAACAGTAGCCACCTTGTATCAGGAAGGCCGACCCCAAATAGGGAATGTGCCAGGGGAATATACTCTGGTTTAACATTCCTACATATATACAATACATTTGCATCTATAAAATATGCGAATGAACACCGCACTGTGTCCGCTATTATCAGCATGAAATCGATGTCGGTGACGGTGATGTGTGAAACCGTTCGTAAGAAAATCTAATATTAGTCGCGGACCACAATGTTGTATCGCTACCGTTATCGCCCCATGTGAAAACGGAAAATCTCTGAAGACGATTTTGCGTTTTCCTTTAAAGGCACTTTCCAACACGAAATATCATAATGACATGAAGGCTGATCCCTTCCCTCTGAGGAAAAAGTATCACCTGAAAAGGCTCAAGTGTGATTGGGAAAAGATGTAGAGTTGTCATGAATTCCGAATGGTTGGTCAGTGGGAGAAGCTAGAAGAAGTAATAAAGGATAAATAGAAAATATTCAAAATTAATCCAATTAGTGTCCATTGCCCAGTTCGCCTCTTCGGACACACACACACACACAGGAGTGTTTCAGGGTAATACGAGCAAACGAATTTCACTCGGAGACTCATCTAGATGTGAAATTCCACCTGCATCATTCCGTTGATATCCGTGCAATTCGCAAGAAACTTATTGCGTCGCACACCCACATAGCGCATGTATTTGCGAACCGATTGGATTCCATCTAGGTACTTTCAAGCTGAGAGAATTTTTAAGGCTGGCAACACATCACTTTACCTTTCGTATTGCGGATTTCCTTGGGCTGTTTTTCACTAATATACAAAAAAAATCTCACAGTTCAGAGCAGCCAATTTTATTCTTTTGAAAATGGTCATTATTACCATTATTATTAAGAATTATATTGCCTTGTGTAATGGTTTTTAAGGTTTGTATTAAGTAAATTGCAGAAAAGGGAGTGGAAAGAGATTTTAAACAGTTAGTATACCGTCTTACCTCTTCAAATACTTTTAAAGCATATGTATTATCATCATCCATGAAGTACACGACACCTCTTTTATCCTCAGATTTGTTTAAATGTTCTCTAAGCCAGCTTAGAGCTAAATTTCTTTGTTCAACTCCACTCGCCTGAAAAATATTGTTAACTGTCAAAAAAATTTAAGACATTTAAACTGTTAATAAACATTATTTTTTCTTATTTTACCCTAATGGGTTAATACACAAACTATAATATTTAAATACCTATTATTATGTTATATAAAAATTTAAACCATTTGACCACCATAGTGGTCTGAGTAAATTATTTACATTATTAAGTTTATGATTAATAACAGGTAAAATTAATAATTTTAGTAACACCAGGCTGGTCTAAGTGATAAATTATAATAACATTTGATTAATATATTAAATATATTTAGGCTATTTGTTCTACCAGAGTGATAATTTTTTTTTACTGTTAGGAATCATAAACTTTGTATCATGAGGTCAATTATTATTAATATAAAATTATTTTGGTAAGTTTCATTACAAAATCTTGATACTTGTTGAGCTTTCTTTAATAGGAATGTGCATTCTGGTCACTTTTTTTAAGGAAGCGAAAAAATTTTTTTTAATATTAAATCATCATCTAAGAATCTTGCAACAAATGAATACATTTCCATTATATAAAGACTGAATTTTTCAACATCAGACATTTATGTAAAATTGTTCGATTGGGTAGAGGCACAAATTTGAAATAAAGTAGGTTTGAACGACGAAATAATTACATGTACAATATAACATACATAATATTTAAGACTTTAACATTCAGATATTTACTAATTTACTTTATAAATCATATAAAAACACTAATATCTAATCCCAATATATTAAGTAGAATATGGTAACTAATATGAAAAGTGATCCCAAATATACAAACATACAAAAATCTATATAATATGTAAATAATTGTACCTAGTGACCCGTACGCTCGTTTGTCCTCCTATTCCAAAAAAAAAAGGCTATGTGGTAAAGAATAAACTAATGTCAAGGTGGCTAAAATCAAATAAATGAGTGAGATACAACAGAGAAGAATTAACCAGAATAATTTATACATAACTAGCTGACCCGACAGACGTTGTTCTGTTCATAATAAAAACTCTTGCGGATGAAATTTTGGAAAATCCGTTCTTAGCTGACCTCTACTCCTACCAAATTTCAACTCTTTAGCTCTGATCGTTCCAGAGATATTGTGATGAGTTACTATTTACGTGGAAATCTCTTATATATAGGTATATATATAGATTATTATAGTAATATACAATGTTATGATTATAGAACAAAAATAGTTTTATTTTGTACTATCTTGCCTTGATACAGTCCACTTCCTGTATGTGGTCTAAAGAGTATTTAAACAATTTGTTATGTTATTAAGTGATAAACCTCACTTCTAGGATTAATACACAAATAAAATTTGAAAACAAAATTTTATGAATGATGCGGTACTCGAACCCGAATAACAAAGCACACAAGATTTTATGACAATACATCACTCAAACGGTTAGCTCAGTTTGGAGAGCACTGGCACGGAACTCCAAATTTTATATACCATTTTTTAAACTACAAAATGCCTGTTTGTATTATTAACAAATAGTCTTATTAGTTCACAAAAACGGTTTTTACTACAATTATATTAGTTTTCAGAATAGTTATTTAATTGATACAAGTATCAAAAATATGTTTCACACATACACAGAACCAGTTTGTGCTGTAACCCGGTGTTTTAAAAACACACACATTGATGTCCAATCCCTGAAATTGTTCATTTAGCTTTTATCATTTGATTTTATAAACAAAGTAGATTTAAAAAAAAGTTTGGTTAATCAAAATGTGCATGCCTTAAGTGCTCACCTTTTTTTTTAAAGTAGTTTAAATACAAAGAAGTTATCACTAATATAACCTTATTATTTATGTTCAAATTAAGTGACATTAATAAATTTTTAAGTAAATTGTCATAATGATTTTGTATAGTAATTCCTTCTTAATTCGGGCAAGTGTCAAATTTAATGAACTAGTAAATGCTTACCCTGAAATAGACATGTTTTTAACGAAACCTAGTGTAATTCGGCAACTGATAACCAAATCATACATTCTCCCTTAAGTAACAAAATATTGTATATATAAAATTAATGTAAACTTTTATTATTATTATTAACTGTGATTATATTTTTCAAATGTAACCTTCTCGCTGTATCTTGAACCACATGGAAAGTACTAACAAAAATGTAGTTATTATAAGTACTAATTTTATACTTACAACTAATGTAAAAGAAAATAAAATCTCTTAACTCGGTAATAATTTGTTTCAAACTAATAAGAATCATATAAGTGAAAACTAGTAAATGGTTTTTGTTATACAAATAGATGTCACATCTATACTAATATTATAAAGCTGCCGTGTTTGTTTGTTTGTTTGAACGCGCTAATCTCTGGTACTACTGGTCCGATTTGAATGATTCTTTCAGTGTTGGGTAGTCCATTTATCGAGGAAGGCTATAGGCTATGTTTTTCTTTTTCAAAATTAGGGATCCGTAATACAATTTGTATTTTGTAACACAAGGTGAAAAATCGAAAACCTATTTGTGTGTGAGCTGCAAAAACTATTGACAATAGAACAAAATGATGTACAGGCTATAATATAGGCAATATTTTATTACTTATAAAACTATCGCGTGAATTATACTTTATATGGCAAAACAACGTTTGCCGGGTCAGCTAGTAGTTAATAATAAATAAATAATATCAGCCATATGACTGCTTGAAGACCAATAACTTCGGCATGTCCCAGCCAAATAAAAAAAAAATTATAGCTTAACAAAACCACATTATGCTGCCATATACATTTCATAGCTTCCCACATAATTAATGAAGAGATTAAAAAATAGATTCAGAAAATTTATATTTTCAGAAATTATTATGTTTACTGTAAATCCACGCCATTTTTTTAGGTAAAAGTAGCAATAATTGATTTTTTTTTTTAATAAGTTCAACAATCTTTCTGAAATATGCTTTTTAGATCATTTATATGCACTTTGTAGCTGTTATATACTATTTTATGTTACAAAATGTTGATATTTTCATTTTTAGGCCCTAGTAGAACATCCTATGCGCTTCACGGTTAAGGCATGATTATAAATTAATTACCATATAAAAAAACTAATTTTAAAATATTGATATATGTATAGATGTCTCTGGGTTAGTGGTTATACACTGACCTCAAGGCTTGGGGTCCATGCTTGAGATCCACAGAATTTTTTTATTGAAAACATTTTTCAATGTATGTAAAACATGAAAAAAAATGTGTCATAATAGTATGGATGGCTGTGTTATGAATTTTAATATGTTATGTTTAGTTCCTTTTTTGTAATATTTGTTTGATACTCTACTAATATACATTTTTGTTTATCCTTTAAATACTAATTTACTGCAAGGAATATACCTATGATGGATGTGTAGCTATACATTGGAACCTCCTGACGTTCACAGATTCAGGTAATATATATATTATGTTTCTAATCTTTAACCCTTATATATGGTAATGGAGCTCTTTTGGCTCTCCATTTAATTTAAATTTCCCACACATTAACTTTGACCTTAAATGTCAGTTTTACATGTCTATTTATTCTATGGTGACAGCACTTTGCACTATGTTCCTTCTTTAACGGTATTCACTCTAATTTTATGTAATTGAAAATTAACAAGGATTATTTGTAAAGAAATACTATTAATCATTTTAGATTATTAAAATGTAAATTAGAGCGAAGCTTAAAATAATAACGCTTTTAATGTTGTTTCTGTTTACAGGTTTGTAAATAATTGTAATGTTTGAAAGTGTAAAAGTTTTATAACAAAATAAATTTCTCTTTACAGAGCAACAATTAAATAGTTTTTGTTTCATTATAAAACATATTACATATATTTTTACCCTTATACCACAGAATGATAAATAAAACTTACTGTGGAGTGTTTCGCTTTCTGGGTCTTCACATTGAGATGTGTATACTTCAATGTAGATTCCTTTAAAAAGTTACTGACTAACTTAGTTTTTGTTTCAGAATCTTCAATTACAATCCAATGAATGTTCTTGACTAACATCAGGGTTTGAGATAATCTAAAAACAAGTAAAATTTTGATTACAAATGTTAATAGTTTAGTTAGAAATAGAAAATCATGTATTTGTAATACATAATATACAATAATTGTGTTAATTGGTTGTAATTAAAATTACTTGACTGTTTATATACATTACAGTTAAGACTATTTAAGCTATGATATTGAGTTATAAAAAGGAAATTGAAAATTATAAGACGGCACTTGCAACTCTTAAATATGCTTTAAAAAATACAAAACTTAATATAATTTGTAAGTCCAACATTGAAATGAAGGGCATTATCATCACGAGATTTTAGTTACCTTGTTAAATCTGCCTTTTGCGTTAATCTCGCATAGGTGGGAGTAATGCCGTAAATTGTTGGCAAATTGGAATTAATTGTTTCTTGGGCAATCTGGCACTGAAACGCGGGTCGGCTGTGAAAGAAAAACAAGGCTACGAAAATCAGCATCCCGATTGCTATATATTGCTTTTTTTTATTAAGAAAATGCATTTTAATTTCACTGAATATAGATTTCCACTAATGTATGCTTTCTCAGCCAGAATGCTAAGAACTCGGCACTAGCTCATTCTTTTAGCACTATTAGATTCATTTTCTTCAGTTAAAATATGTCGTTAATAAAACAATTGCGTCTTACAGCGACCCTCAATTCAATACAAAGCCGCATACACACTGCACTGCAGCTGTGCAGCAGCAGTTACCACTGTGCAGTCTGCACTACTGTCTACCTGTCTAGTGTCTACTACTACTAGTAGTACCGTTAGTACGTACGTACCTACGTAGTGACGTACTACTACAAGTTGTCAAGTTACCTACAACAACAAATTTTGACAGTTGACAGCTGAAACTTTTTTTTTAATATAACGGCTTTGAACACATTATAATTGACACTTACTTAGCACAGATTACGGAATACAATCAATTTTGTAAGCTCATAAGTGATCACTCATCAGCCAGCAGAATTTATGACCGAGTGGAGCTGATGGTTCAATTGAGGCAAGTCGTCCATTCCGAACTTCGGACAGTGGAAATCTCTAATGACTAAAAAATTAAGATATTATAAGAAAGTACCTATACTCTATCTGTCTATACAAGATGAACCGACGATCTGGTCTGGAGTATGTTGGATGAGAGCAGCGCAGGACTGATCGTCGTGGAGATCTTTGTCCAGCAGTGGACGTCCACCGAAACACGTGTTTCGGTTGATGATGATGATATTGAAAGGGTATTTTCCCAGATTGTACAAAGATCTAGATCTGTCAATGGCGTCTATGAGTAATTATTGAGCGAATTCCTATAATTTAGGCATAAGTATCTCTATGTTTTTATCGTTTTTTCAAGAAACATTAGATCATATTTTGTTATGCGAAAAGATCATAGTTTGTTGATAATTTCAATTTTAAGTTACTTCGACATAAGGAGCATCCTAGCTATAGCATCTTTGAATTATTGCTTTGCTTAGTAATATTCTTTGTCTAAACATACATATTATTTGATTCATTTACGTGTTTTGAGAGGCGGGGTTGAAGTGAGGACGAGAGCATCCGTTGGAGACAATCCGCGACAATATCTATCTACATCTGGAGCTTCGTCTTCAAAAGTGTCCAATTCAATCAGGATTAGCAAGGCTGTCGTCATTCAAATCTAGGCTATCTTAACTATCTGCATCATAAAGTGAAGTAAGTCTTATTAATTTTTAACAATTCTGTTAATTATTTAAATATACCTTTCAGCTAACCCACTTTCCTGATGATGCTTTGCACTTATTATCGAGAGAAACTGCATTTTCCTACAATTTTTTTAAATTCTGCCCTAGTGAATTGTGTTCCATTGTATTTCTGCACAGGAATATAATATTTCCGGTATACGATGTCTTGCAAATAGTTCTTTCTTTCTTCTTTATATGTTTCTGCACTCAGTATATTTTGTTCACAAATTCTTAACTCCTGAACTTCAACACATTATACTCTAATAATCGACTAAGTACTAATATTATATTAAAATATGATTATTTTTCCAACAAAAATATATCTACAGCTACAATTTGCTAAGCATTCCTTGGCGCTTCCTTATTTATCATCGGTTCTTTCCTATTAGAATTCTGGCAATTTCTTGCATGCATCATAGTTATTATAAATACTTTACTTATTTGCTTTCTAAGATAGAAAATATTATCTGATTTGTATCAAATGTTAAGATTAAAAATGCCATGAATTGTTATCGCGGCCGCCATGTATCACCTTTTTCCATAGTACGTTCCTGTTATTTTGGCAGTCCTATTGTCAACTGGTGTTAATATTATTATGATTTTGAACATATTTAAAATAATTTGCATTAAAAACGATAATAATTTCATCTTTACACAACACACATTATCAGTGAATGTGGCAGCCATTCCGAGATGTTTGCTTTAAATTACGTTAAAATAGTAATGTGAAAACACAATATATTGGAAGTTATAAGAGGATTTATTCCCTGGTATTTTCAAAACTCTATACATACTTACTAAGTTTAGTATCGGTTGGGGAAAAACTTTCTTCGCATAATTAAATGATGTTTCTTTTTAAGTTTATTTATATTTAATTGCAGTATATTATATTATGTGCAATTTTGTTCGATTACTATTTGCCTTCTCGTAGGTACCTAGTGACCTGATCACGTTGCTGTTTTAAACGCGACAAGTAGTTTTAACAGTGCTGTCTTATTTTTAACATGACAGTGCCCTAATGAAATCTGAAGGCTATAACGCAGATGCATTAACACCAGCCAAACTCGCTTAATTTGAGTGACTACAGATCTGTGTGACTCCTAGCGTTATCATTATTAAATGGATGGATTGAAAACGCATTAAATCAACTGATCAGCTGAGAGTCTCAGTAAGAGTTATTGCATTAGGGTCCATAAACGTCACAAGTGTTTTGGCGGCTTGCGTTGCATTTTTCCCTTTTTGGAATCGAATTCTAAAATGCATCGAATATTTTCATTAGAATCACCTATTTTAAGAAAAAGGGAACAAAAAATTGCGGGTAACAACATTTTCCATCATCTTTATAATGGCATCAAAACCAGTTAGTACAACTACAGATATTTTGATGAAAGTTCATATAATATGCTATATCCCTCTATAGCAAAGTGTCGACTGTAGGTAATTAGTTTACTCGTCACAAACGCCTATCTATAATATTTGATTTTTTTTAACATAACCGTACACTGTAATACGTCTGTGCTCCGAACTAACGAACTAGTACCAAAAATTCAAAAAGATGGCGCTACAGGCTACAAATTTGGATTTTTTTGACAGACTAATGTATTACCTAAAAGCAATATCCGCTGTTTTAGTAATAATGTATCCAAATAATAAAAAAAAAATGAAAACCCAGTAATATGTGTACATTTTTTTGCAATCATCATTCATCACCCAAAATGTCAAATAAATCCCAGTTAATAATTACTTAGATGCCTATGCGAAAAGAATTTTCCCCCGACCTGTAATATAATTTACGTAAATCGAATTCTTGGTTGGGTTTTAAGGTCTTTATAAGTATTTATGTATGTATAAGTAAGTATATCGTTTGCACCCCTAGCACAGGATATGCCTAGTTTAGGACAAGAAAATTTGTGCACAAAGTATGTCAATGTGTCTCAATCAGTACCTTGATTCTTTCAGATATTTCAATTCTGCTCAAAAGAACCAGAGAGTAGGATTATAACCTATGCAACATACGGAAAAACCAAAAATACTCTGTATAAAAAAGCACTTCAATAAACAGATAATATAATATTATTATCTTATTTATTAAGTATAAGCTTTATTTCTCTGTGTATTTTTTATACTTAACGCGGCATTGCAACGCAAGCCTGGTACAGCTAGTCATTTCTAAATAATAGTTATGCGAGTTATTTTTACTTTGCTGTGACAATTAATAATAGCTACAGTGCTACATGTCCACTTTTATTTTGAATGTAAACATTTAATGTACCATACCTCAGAATTATCTTTCTCAGGTTCAGTCACTTATTCATCAAGCCATTTTAATATATTTTTTATATCAGAGGGGGCAAGCTTCCAAGTGGCTTTAAAAACTACACGCCTTCTGAATACAATAGGTCAATAGATGTTTTGCCGGCCTTTGAAGTATGATCTAAGGTTGAAGGTCGCTTAGTAGTATCGTTTTTAGAATTCTGCAGTCGTCAAATTATTCCATATCTGAAGTAGGTAATACAACAGACTTTATAAGAAAATTCTTAATATGCGATTTAAACGATTTGCTTAATAAATCCTTATACTAAATGTTCTTGTGTATTGTTAATTATAACTCAAGCATCTACGCGAAACTTTAGCATCCACAAGTGGCGGTCTTGTAAACGACGAACTTTCATTGGGTTTATAATTAGAAAGTTTTCAGGACTGAAACGGGTCAAGCATGGTGATCGGCACAACACTTACAAGGCGGAGCTCTCAAGTTTGTATTCAGCCAGGCATTTCATTGTAAATCGCTATAGATAGCGAGCTGGCTGGGAGAATACCGGGCTCACCTGTAGACCCATAGGCGCGATCAACACACACAAACATAACACACACAACCACATAACCCGCAGACATAGCACACACAATCATAATTTCTGAAAGATAACGTCAACACATTCGCAATAAACCTGCACACATTGAAACAGTTTACAGTGACGCAAGGGGTTGTTGTGTACACGTATTACGCACACACAGCTGGTTACGCCGGGGTCGTTCGACATTGGCAGGCTAGAGCTGCCGCCGCGAGGTCCTACGCTCCATTCCGCGCCGCCCGCCCTAACAATCCACTTGTTGAATCTCATACTTTTGTGACCATATTTAAAGTTATACCATTCTTTCGCGCGTTCATGAATAAACCTAGAGATATTCGTTGTTATACTTAACTTCAAAGTTAATATTTATTGTAAATTATGTGTAATATTTCAAAATTGTATAGTTCTTTCTTATCTCCCAATTACGCTTGCTTTTGTCTTCCTGTCAGTGTTATTCCATACTCTACCGTGATATATAAATGTAATTATTAGTCGTAATGTTGTTTGTTCTTTGATATATTGACTGTTGTTAGCTGTGTTACCTGTTGACTATTTCTTAATTATATTTTACTATCGATTCTCAATTTTATACTTCATCGTTGGACAATCAAGGTGTCTACGTGATTTTTCGACTATTGGTGAGTATTATAATATTTATATTTTTTACAATAGCTCGGTAATGAATTGGTACATATACTTTAGCCTGATATTTTGTGGATATTGTAGATGTTTAGTAAAAGTAGAGTTGAACTCAGTCAGAATATAAAAATACTTATCTCTTACTTGGAGTTTCTTTATGAAGATTGTTCCCACTTTTGTTTAATCTTATCTGTCCTTTTTTAAAGTTTTATTTATTCATATTTAGAATTGAAAACTAAAAGTCTAGTCGGGAATTTTTGTGACTTTATAAAGTATAAAAATAATCTCACGAGAAAATATATTTGCAGAAAAATAATTAAGTACTTTAAGTAGTAGACAAAAAGTTATAATATATTGTGTAAATCCAATTTTAATGAAATAATGTGTATTTGTGAATTTTCGTATGATCGGATGAAATATACGTAGAATTTTAATATTCAAATGTTACCTATTTTCAAAGGGGAAGTATGTCAAGGCTGCGGGCAACATTGATGCATCGATATGCAGTTTAATAATAATATTCAACATGTCTACGATTCAATGATACTTTTATATTATTACGAAGTAAGGGTTTGCCCGCGATTTTGCTTGTTTAGACATTATACTCCGTTCACGTTGCAATCTGACACTACATAGAATTTTAAAGGCACACAGTTTAAAAGGTTTTCATTTAATGTGCGGAACTCTTTTTCTTTTTCTCAAATAACATTATTCCCAGTTATCGAGAGTTACATCAAAATCAGGAGAGTTGTTTTAAAAATTAGCTAGAACAAGCAAACGAAAATTAAAAATAGGTTCTTCTGGTATAGTTGTACCTTTGGATCTCTACGCATATATTGTATATATTAATAATATGTGCGAATATTTGTTTATTGGACTTTTTATAAAGTAGGAAACTCCCTTGTGATTCATCAGGTTCTACAAGAGAGTAGGTACCGACCCTGGTGTAAAGTATGTTAATTACAAAAAAAATCTCTAGATTTGCTTAGTAATTTTATTTGGTCTCAGTTTACAAAGACCAGAACTTAAAATGACACTGCCCATGTATAAGCCGAGGTAACCGGGACAAGAGATTATTAATTCAAACATTGGGTTCCGGCGGGCTTATTACTGCCCAAGCTGAGTTAACGCCGTAGCTAACTGTTTTATTCCGGCACTTATTCAAAAGGCGTAGTCCCTGACTCATGGAAGTCAGCCGTCGTCCATCCGATCCAAAAAAGAGGAGACAGTTCAGATATAGGAAACTACAGGCTTATAGCTATTACCACCCTCTGCTATCCAAAATCATTGAGAGCATAAGTAACAGCCAGCTGTAGGTACCTATATCTAGGGTCACCAGTTGATCAACCACCGAGACTGACTGGTTTACCTAACACATAGATGGGCGGGTGGTTATCGAAAGCAAGGGGGAACGCCTGGCTTATAGCAAAGGCCTTTGATCGCACATTGCGCTTCTCTCAAAACTTTAATCATGTATGCTTCCCGAGAGTTTATGCAAGTGGTCCTTCAGCTTCCTCACTGGGCGCAGCTCTACAGGTTGCTGTCGACGGTTATTACTCGAACCCAAAGTCCGTGAACGCTGGAGTCCCCCAAGGCTGTGTGCTATCTCCTAAACTGTTTCTTCTGCATATCAATGATATGTTGGACTCCTCAAACATACATTGCTATGCAGTCGACAGAACTGGTGATGTCGTATACACGGGCCATGCAGGTCTCTTTCGGGAAATCGTCGACCAGTGGCGGAAAAAACTTGTGTCTTCTATCGAGTCCTCTCTTGAGAAGGTCACGGAATGGGGTAAAGTGAACTTTGTCCAATTTAACCCCAAGAAGACTCAAAGTTTGCGCGTTTACCACTAAAAACCCCATTTGTCGTTATCACCGCTCTTCGACAACACTTCCCTTATAGTCTCGACTAGTATCCGAATACTGGTTATCCAAATCTCGAGCGATTGCCAATCCCGCGGTCATCTGGAGGGCAAAGCCAAATGCAGGTCCGGCAACATATATTGCTGTCATCTCTGGTCTGGCGCACCCCAGTATCAGTTCGATACATTTGAACGCGTGCAACGCAGAGCTCTAATTTTCAGGGACCCAGTGCTCTGTGAACGGATTGGCTGTTTTTTTTCACATTCTCTTGCAACACCAGAGGAATCACAGGAGCGTTGCCGTTGGTTTTGAAGAGAAGACGTTTCATTGTGTGTCTTCTACCGCATTTATCACGAGGATTATTCCGAAGAGCTGGTTCACCTGATTCCTGCCACAAATAAGGATATGATACACTCCACGGTGCGGTTTTCAACGAGTTTTCTTTCACGTACTACAAAGCTGTGTAATGAACTTCATTGTACGGTTGTATTTCGGGGACGATACGACATGGATACCTTCAAAAAAAGCGCGTACACCTTCCTTAAAGGCCGTCTGGTGCTGCAATAGATCGTGGCGGCTGCGATCACTTAACACAAGGTGACCCTCGTTTGTCCTCCTTTTCCATAAAAAAAACAAGAATATTTTTGTTGCGTCACTTTACTTAAATTGTAGTTAAAATTATTTGTAAAACGATGAAGCTGTAAATGTTGTGAGAGTGGCAATGAATTTCTTGTTACTTATTTTTTCGTATCAATTACCAACAGCTGAACGTCCTGCTCGTCTCGTTCTTATTTTCATAAAAAAAATACTTCTTCTTATTAAAGCTCAACCTTTTGCGAAGTTGTGGTAAATTAAAATGAAAAGAATACTTAAAATTCGTGTCATTTCCTTGACCTACATGAATAAAATGATTTTGATTTGATTTACTGAGAAAATGCTCTATTAGAGCGCCATAATAATTATCTATGAAGTTTTCACTAGTTCGCGTGGTCTGAGATAATATCATATTTATCATTTATTTTCTTAATTATGTTCCACTTTGTGTTCATGTTATAAATTAATTAAACGTTTGGGATTCTTCAATGAAACCTCTAAGCAATACTCTTCCATTCTCGTTCAAAAGAATTACGATTTCCAAGCGAAAAATAAAAATGAGTCATGGCAATACCTTTTTAGCGCGCTGTTGATTCTCATTTTGTTATACAAAGGTGAGCTTCAGAATTGGGTCAAGCAGCGAAGCGTTATATGTCGGGGAATCAAATATGTATTGTATTTAAAATTCATTTGTATCTGGGAAAAGGTTGAAATACGTAGTCAAGGTTTTATAGTCAAGTTGAAAGGTGATAACCTAATGCAAAATAATAGAATTTAGGTCTTTGATGAGTAGAGGGCTCTTCTCCTTCGTCGTTACATTCTTGACAGAGCGGTCGTGGTCATCACGAGTGAAATCTTTTGAGGCAGATTAGAGCAGAGTATAGAATATTAAAATAAGCTTTTGAAATTATTGTGGTTGTGGGTATTCTTTCCATTTGAGCTTGGCTATTGTGATTTACGTACTTACTATCTACAAAAAAAGGATTGTATGGTTTTATGAAACCACGGTAAAAGTGAAACTTTTTTTCACATTATAGACATTTAACTAAAACTTTTAGGAATAATATTACATTAAGGGTATAAATTCGCTTTATTGTTAATATTTAATTCAATTTTAGCTTATTAATCAAAAAATTTCGCACGACACGCTACAAGTTAGGATATCATCCCCACCATCTGGATGTGAGGCGGTCCTCCACAGTGCGGTTTTCAAGGAGCTTTCTTCCACGTACTACAAAGCTGTGGAATGAGCTTCCTTGTGCTGTGTTTCCGGGACGATACGACATGGGTACCTTCAAAAAAAGCGCGTACACCTTCCTTAAAGACCGGCAACGCTCTTGTGATTCTTCTGGTGTTGCAAGAGATTGTGGGCGGCGGTGATCACTTAACACCAGGTGACCCGTACGCTCGTTTGTCCTCCTATTCCATAAAAAAAAACATTCGGTAAAGCTAATTCGCATCAACAGATGTCGCTGTCTACACAAAAGACTTTCAAAAATATATTTCAATAAAATAAAATAACTTATTTTATTGAAAAAATATCACAATATTTATGTCTAATAAAAGTAATAATATGCAACGAAACGGAAATTGCTTCTTCGCAGTAAGCTAAGGCTTGCGGATATACGTTTCTGGTCGGGTGGAATATAAAATTAAGCTCTGAGACGATTTCAAATCGTTCTGAAGATACGCATATTCCGCTTGAATTTAAAAATATCTATTTTATGTCAACTAATTTTATCGGACGAGTTCGTGGTTTCCTTCTGTATCAGGCAGTGGGTATTTGATTGTATTTTGGGTTGCATTTTCCGCTGACAGTAACTGCAGTGACGGGCGGTTCTTAAACAAAGTGATTTTCAGATCGATCCCAGGGCATGCTGAGATCATAGGCAATGAAATGGCTGATGAGCTCTCAAGAACTGGATCTAGAGAAATAAAATATGGTCAGTAAGCTATATATGGACTGCCTACGAGAGCCATTAAGCAGACCGTAAAGAGCCGATAGCCGTCGAAAGACCAAAATGCTGGAATAAATTCATAGGTTTAAATCACAGCAATGAGTAAGGTTTTCAACAGTATAACTGTGAATGATGCCATATAACTGAACAGGATAAACCTATGCATATTAGAATGCGACTGGGCATTGCTATCAAAACAAGCACGGTGTATGGTTACGGAATCGAAAAATGCGAAAGAGCCACGGAGAGAAACATTCTTAACTTGAAACTCAGGCACAACAAATGACATAAGAAAGATAAAGTTATGCGTTATACTACTGCAAAAAACTTAAATGGAAGTGGGCTACTCACATTTCACGTCAGGGTAAAGATAGATGGACTAGAAAAATTACTACATTGGCTGGGGATCACCCAGAAAGAGGAAAAGAGGTCGCCCCGTGGAAAGATGGAGAATGAGATGAAAGAGAAGATGAACTTATAAAATTTTACAAATACTGGCTGCAAACAGCCCAAGATAGGGAAAAGTGGAATGAGATGGAGGAGGTCTATACTCGTCAAGAGGTCGTTAGTTAAAATTGTGTAAAATTATTAAAATTAAAAAAATAATGTATTAATAATACATACGTAAGTATCAATCCTTACTCTTTGATATTACTAAGGAATTAAAGAAACCAAATTACTTATATTATTATTAATAGGAACTAGGGCTCCTGTTGAATACCTTCGAGGACGCTTCCCTCGAGTAAAATTGTAACAAAAATAATGTTTTAATAGTGTTTGAGCGATTCTTCCATCAAATATTTACAGAGTCGTAAATTTGGGAAGAAAGCCTAAAACAATGAGAAAAGTTTCGGGACATCTCTGACGTACAACTTTTTTCTATTAAAGAAAAGTAAAGCTGGTAAGTCGAGTTTGTCTTGCCTTATTTGAAATAAATTCCTATTAATCTATTGTATTTTAACATAAGGTGGAAAACGGCTTGATAAAAATATTAATATGAATTATACATATTTTGTAGATCTAACCGTATAAGATGCAGTATTTAAATTATTAGAAGAATAAATCTTGTGTAGGTATTCTTAAAATAATATTATCATTGCAAAATATATAAATGAAAAATTAATGAATATTTGTTGAAACGTCGGCATAAAAGTCGGTTTTGGATTTTCATTATTAATTGAATAATTGAAAATGAAACAAAATTATTCGAAATGTAAAAAATTAAGCTTTATTCCTCTCAAATAGTTTGTAATCTTAAAGTTATATTTTTATTGTTTTTGTATGCAATTAAGTCATGTTTTTACATGGTTATTTTAATTTTGCAAAAACAGCAAGCAAAGAATCTAAACTGTCATGTTATTTTAAAAATTGATCTTACTTTTTATTATAAAATAAACCAAAACGTCAAAAAATTATTACGTCACATAGTTACTTGTTGGGCCCCGAAACTAAGAGAAATGTTCATTTCCAAATATTTTATATTTTTATACGTCATGATATATACAATGCGTCGCACAATTATGACAAAAACAAATAATTTTAACCTAAACTCAAAACACTGTAAAGTTAAACACATTTCCGTTCCAGGAAATTCTGATCGCGCGGTATGCCTGATCGGCGAGATTTTGGCGCTCTCGCGCTATGTCAATGCGTATTATTTTACGTGTATTAATACTCGTAGATTGCTTGAATAAGGATATATCAAAAAGCTATTGAAACAAGCTATAAGACCATGCAAAATAAACCATCTTATAAACAATACAAGTGTACGGCAGTCGGTGTATCTGAAAAATGTAAAGTCCTGTCGAAAAAGTCGTAGTAGAAGTCTGCTTGCTGGGCTCTCTCGTACAAATACCATGAAACGCCCATTAGCTTGTCCAAGTCGGGGTGAATCCCATGCCCTGACCTTGCACCGCTCGCCTTGCATTTTATAAAAGACCAATAACTAAAAAAGACTTAAGACCTTAATCGGTACTTACATCCCCCAATTATTACAGATAAAATTTAAAAGTGCATTTTTTTATTAACAAGAGTATCACATATTTAAATATTATGATTGTTAAAAAGTTAAACCGCGTTTAATTCTTTGTTTCATTGATATGAATTATTGCGGATATTAATATTTTTACAGCTTGTAGTAACAATATTTGAAGTAGACTCATAAATTCCCGTCTTAATCCTTTTAAAAACAACTTTTGCTCAGGGTTGGCAAAACCACTGAATAATTTACGAACCGTTTAAAGATTGATAGCGTAGTTGCAAGGCGTACACGCCCATTAAATATAAAGATTTACTACGATATTCAACGAAATATCCTTAGATTAGGGATTGGTCTCCGCTGCGCTCCAACTAGATACTACACTACCCGAGAACAATATAATTTTTTTTATTAAAACAACTTTTAGATGCACACAAGCGTGGCATCTAAACACTCAATGGTATCTTTAAAATTTTGTAACATACGCTTCGTCTTGCTCCCGGATGTGGATAGCCACATGCTGTCCTTATTAGATCTTCTGTTGACTACATATCCCTATAGTTTCCAGGTCTCTGTCGACGCCCCTCTTGGAAAGTCCGACCATTGCCTGGTCAGGAGTATAGTGCCTATCTGAAATCCACGTCGCAGACCACCGGCGACCCACCGCGTTTGGCACTACAAGTCAGCAGATTAGGATAGGATGCGTTCCCTTTTGATTCTTACCCAAGGTTTGTTCCCTTCGGATGATTCCATTGCCTGCGCCGTTGCAGTAGCCGATATGATACTGCAGGGCATGGATATTTTTATACCAAGCTCTGTAGTACCGATCGGTGGCAGATCACAGCCCTGGTTCAATGCGTCAGTTAAAGCAGCATCTGACTGCAAAAAACAGCCGTTTCGAACTTGGGTTGCGGCGCTGGGCTCAAAGGATCCGAACTACAAAGTTCTAAAGAGGAAATATAACCGTGCCTCCAGATTTTTAAGCGGCAAATCGCCTGTGCGAAATCACAGCACGTCGACAAAATCGGCGAGAAGCTTTCCAGTTACCCGACCGGAACACGCAAGTTCTGGTCGCTGTCGAAAGTGGCTCTTGGTAACTTCAACCAGCCGTCCTTGCCGCCGTTGCACATGAAGAATGACACCCTGGCCCATACTGCAAAAGATAAAGCTGAACTCCTGTGCGCTCTTTTTGCCTCCAACACGCCTCTTGAAGACATCGGAAAAACACCGCCAACCATACCGCGGTGTCAGAGCTGTATGCCTGAAGTACAGTTCAGACAGAGAGCGAGCGTTCGGCGAGCTCTGTTTTCGTTGGACGTCGAGCGGTCCGGATGGCATTTCTCCAATCGTGCTTAGAACGTGTGCCCCTTAGTTGACACAGGTGCTAACGCATTTAATCCGACACTCGTATACAAAAGGCATAGTCCCTGACTCATGGAAGTCAGCCCTTGTCCATCCGATCCAAAAAAAAGAAGACCGTTCGGATCCAGCAAACTACAGGCATATAGCTATTACCTCTCTGCTCTTCAAAATAATGGAGAGCATAATTAATTACCAGCTCTTGGTATACCCATAGGGTCACCAGTTGATCAACGACCGACATTACGGCTTTCACCATCGTTGATCGGCAGGTGATCTTCTGGTATACATAACACATAGATAGGCGGCGGCTTTCAAAAGCAAGGGGGAAAGCTTGGCAGTTAGCCTGGATATAGCAAAGGCCTTTGATCGTGTATGGCACAAGGCGCTTCTCTCAAAACTTCCATCATTTCGGCTTCACGAGAGCTTATGCAAGTGGACCTCCAGCTTCCTCACTGGGCGCAGCATACAGGTCGTTATCGACCTGATAGCGTGATATGTTGGACACCTCCAACATTGCACGGTATCAGTCACGGTCCTCCAACATTGTTAGGCAGACGACAGCACGGGCGATGCAGTATACACGGGCAATGCAGGTCTCTCTAGGGAAATCGTCGAACAGTGCCGGCAGAAACTTCAGCTTCTATCGAGTTCTCTCTTAAGAAGGTCGCGGAATGGGGTAAATTGAACCTTGTCCAATTTAAACCCAAAGAGACTCATGTTTGAGCGTTTACCAGTAAAATAACCCCATTTGGCGTATCGTCGCACTTCTCTTCCAGCCTCGCCTAGTATCGGAATAATGGGTCTCGAAATCTCGAGCGATTACCAATTCCGTGGCCATCTGGAGAGCAAAGCTCAATTCATATATAGAGATATAGATAGTCATAAATAGAGAACGGCAATACTTCAAGCCACATTCTAGCGCTGTACAAAGCGCAGGTACGCGCGTACACCTTCCTTAAAGGCCGACAACGCTCCTGTGATTCCTCTGGTGTTGCAAGAGAATGTCGACGGCGGTGATCACTTAACACCAGGTGACCCGTACGTTCCTTTGCCTTCCTTTTCCATAAAAAAAGTGTATTCATTTAATTTCACAATTGTAGCGCCACACTAAAATGTCAGATGTTCAGAAATACCAATTTATTTATCACCCGTCAATTATGTCGTTTACTGTACATCTGACAATCATCATTATCATCATCATCATCAGCCGGAAGACATCCACTTCTGGACAAAGGCCTCCCCCAAAGATTTCCAAGACCTGTGCTGCGCTGCCCTCATCCAACATCTTGACCAGATCGTCGGTCCATCTTGTGGGGGGCCTACCAACACTACGTTTTCCGGTTCGTGGTCACCTTTCGAGGACTTTACTGCCTCAACGGCCATCTGTCCGTTGATCTATATGCCCAATATTATTACAATATTTGCACCAAATTCCATAATGACCCGTTCAATAGTTTAGGTGTAAAAATAAAACAAACAAACTTACATTTACATTTATAATATTAGTTGGGACTAGGATTCTGCTTTTCATTAAATAAAAAAAAAACACTTAAAGAAGTCAAACAATGTTAATAAATTATGTATTAAGTTCTTAACACATAACAACATATTATATACCCCTCTGCTTCCAACTGGTTAACTCCGACCCAGTATATGTACATTAACATCCTTTGAAGTTAATAGAGGTAATGCCTGTGAACAGATACTTTGAAGGTACGCAATTTTAATTACATCCACACATATTTTGTTAAGTTGGTACCTTTCCAACGGCTTAATATTAACTTTTGATGGCAGTGTTGTTGTTAATTAAACCGCACTTAATGACTTCAAGTTACAATCTATTTATTTGATAATAATCGGAAATTAATGTTATTTTAAATAAATAATATTAAAACTAATTCTTTACTTCTTTAGGTCTAAGCTCAAAAAACTCCACAGCAAGCATAATGTAGCGATTTCCTCCTTTTTTTCTAAAATGCTTGTATAAGTCCTAATTTAAATCCTCAAGTCGATCAGTCAACCTAATTAAATACAGATTTTTTTCTTGAAAACTTTCAGTATTTTACCTCTCTTACTCAAAATTAAGTTGAATAATTCTAAATCTCTCGTAGAATTTTAGTATTTGCTTATAAAACCTGCCTAATTGGAAACTCTTCTTAAGTCTTAAACTCTATGGCATGAATTTTTCGCCTTTGCTGAGTATAAAATCTGTACAATTAACGTTGCGATACTCTTTAGTAACAGTTCCAATTGCTATTATTAATAGAAAAACATCGTTTATTGCCTCTGTTAACTTCCTCTGCTATTTGAGTTGCCTTTGAATTTTAATGGAATTGTACTTTCTCATGTATTACATTCATAAACCGCGAGGAGCCAATCAGACGTCTGAGGTCTGCTATCAAAACTACAGTTGAGTGCCAAACCAGACGTCGTACGTCTGCTTGGCACACAACGGTAGCAGATATTTTTTCGTTAAATATACACAGAGTAAGACAAGCTACACGATATACCACAAGAAAGGTAATTTAACAGAATATAAAAGTAAGAATATTTAATTTTAAAACTTTATCTGTGTAAATACGACAAGCCGTCAAAATGCGGTCAGCCGTTTAGCCCTACTTTAAACGAAATTTGTTTAAATTACGCAGTACCTATTGTTTATGTAATCTAAAAAAGCGCTAGTTTGTTTAATAACAAAAGCATTGACGTTCGTTTTTATAAGCAAGCCGAAACACTTCAAAAGCAATAAATTTTATTGTAACACGAGCCCGTTGAAATTGGCGTCGGTAACGCGCGGCGGCTTAAGACGGGCATGTGCGCCACGCGCTTTGTGGCAGCTTAGCCAGTGACGGAATAACATAGCATCCATTCGTAAAATTCTTTATATAAAAAATATTGAGTAACTAAGATTACGAGACAATTTTATACATGGTAATTACAACTATCAAGACCATATTTTTATAATTCTCGTTACCCTAACGGGCAAGGTAAATACGTGCAAAACATTAAGGCAACGAATTCACAAACAAAAAAATGTACACAACTGCTATTCTTATTAATCTCTGCAAGTGAAAAAGTTCTGTTTTTACTTAATAGTGACGTATTTCTGTCGATATTTAGTGTACACACACTATGCTGCATATCTTTTTCTAATAAAAGTTGACTTGGTATCTTCGATATTTTTCGTCTTTGGTCGTTATAGTCTATATAGAGCATTTTTAATTTCCGTAAGGCCTTAGAATATGCCCGCAACTTCGAATACCTTTACGTTTAATGAAAAAAAGTTAGGTATTCAGGTTAAAATGTATGTGTTTTATTTTCAATTTATTTTTTATTTTAACATATTATTTACAATATGCGTTACTATTTCAAGCTCTTAGTAGCTTACTCTCATTGACACACATTGTACTCGTAAAGCTGTAAATATACTCAATCCGAGTCTAGGTCATATGTCATGGGAGGTGTTTTAACCAACAGTTCACCTATACGCTCGATGGTCCCTCCTAAACACATGAATAAATTCTCGAGTCTTTGTAAATATAGATTTAATAATAATAATAAAAAGATTCATAAATTATGTAAATATATTATTATTACTAACAGATTTCAAAACCATAATGGTTTTAAATCTTATAATCAAAGAACGTTTTTCTTGTAGATGATTTTTATTCGAAAAACGTGTTCGAAACTTAAGGAAGACTTATCTGTGATTCCAAACCTTTATATCGTGAGGCTTAACGCAAGCTTTGCCGTGGTACCTGATGAAATGTTCTCGAATCGTATTCTAAGTAATCCGCCCTAATGGAACCACCCTCAATTCGAATCAATCCACAATTGCTTCAAGATTTTGTTTATTCTACTGTAATTATTTTCTGAGTGAAACTCAACCTATGTTAAGAATAATTAATTTTAATTTTAACGATATTCAGTGATGTGATAATATTGATTGACTATTTAAAAACAGTTATTACATTACGCGCTACGCATGATCGCGTAGATGCATGGATTACACGCAGATTGCGGGGGCGCGAAGGTAGTCAGTGCCAAGGCGGACGTACGGACCTGTCGTAGCTTGCGCTTAACGAGAGAATCACGCAGTGGGTAGACGTATCTACACTTGTATTACTTTATTCCCTCCTTATTTGCATTTAAAGGGAAATTCGTTTAAAAATTAACTATACGTAAATTGAGTACTATTCTTCAGTATGTCACCAGTCAAACTGTATTTAAAACAAAATTCATGCCTTTGAACAAAAATTCACGATATCTGTAGCAATGACTGAAACAAACATTGATTTATTTTATTGTTTTTGGATAGTGTTTCGTACAAAGCTACGGTTATTTTCACTATTTTCATAGCACTTAGCTGCTGTTGTTATAATAATAATATAACCTAACATGTGACGTCAGAAGTAGCGGGTATTGTGTGCGAAATAACAACAGGCGCCTTGTGTATTATATTGGAAACTCATGTTAGCTACTTAAATTTCTACAGTGTTCTTACATTTGATGCATGATATAAGAATTTTTATTAAGGTCTAATGTACATTTCACTCTAACATCATCTATCTTATAATATTATTAAACTACCGTCATATCGCTACTTAGTCCGGGTTAAATTCATATCTCATCGGGCTCTTTTTAAATTTCGGTAGAAAAGTGATAACTATTGTCTTTTACTTTTACCAGTGGTAGACTCCTTTTCACAGGATGGCGGTTAGATTATGGGTGCCACAACGGCGACTATTCCTGCCGTGAAGCAGGAATAGTCGCCGGAAATAATGTGTAAGCATTACTGTGCTTCTGTCTGAAGGTCGCCGTAGCTTGTGAACTTACTGGGAAAATGAGACAACATCTTATGTCTCAAGGTGACGAGCGCAATAATAAAAAATACAATATATTGCCGCTCAAAATTTTTGTGTTTTTCAAGAATCCTGAGCGGCACTGCATTGTAATGTGTAGGGCGTATCAATTAGCATCAACAGAACGTCCTGCTCGTTTCATCCCTTAATTTCATTGTTCAAAAAAAGTTATTTTATTGTCATTTTGACAATTCGATCAATGATTTTTCGACCCCGGCAAATCCAAACATTATCCACGTTCTTTCTCGTCACGAACTTTTCGTCGTTTTCTATTCTATTTATCTGTGTGAGTGGTTTAAGTTTTCCTTCCATTTCAGATAAGATTAAAAAACGCTTGAAATTTTGTCCATTTTGCATTGGTGTCTTCCCCATATACTGCAAGTTAATTGTTGTCATAGCGTCGAGAGACGTAGCGGTTACGCCGGCCTACGCCAGCTCGTAGCAACTTAGTTGTGGTCTATTTGGATCGAACTTGGATCTCGCCGCTGCACTGCACGGAATAGAATAAAAACTACTGCGGACCGATTTTGATGATTCAACGGCGGCTTGGTTGCTGTCCGCAATATAAGCTTCGTTGTATGTCGTAGATCGGGGTTTGCGAAGTAAATACTTCACTGTTGTTTTATATTTCGTATTGCTTCCAAGTTCTTCAGTTCATTAAAGTTTTGGCTGAGTCTATTGATACGGGTACTGGACAAATAATTTATTATTATTCGTACAGAAGTCGAACGAATAATTTTATTTTAGGCTGTTGCTATACGTCCGGCAACTGGACGAATGAATTTAATTAGTCGTCCGATTATCGGATTAGAGAGAAAAAAGACATCATTGAATGAAATTTAACTGTTCTAACATAACCTAACCAATTTTAATGAATTGTAGTTAATAGAACTTTGGTCCACGATTATAGTGCTACCACTCTTATTACAACGTAATACACAGTTTTCAAGAAAAACCAAAATAAAAGTCTATCCTACCCCTCCCTTATTTGTTAATGGCGGGAAACGCCTATAATTTGGTTTTGGCATTCGCCGGCCGCTGCCGCGGCATGCTACGCTCGGCGCGTGTTTTAACTGTTCTAACATAACCTAACCTAACGAATTTATAGTGCTACTAATCTTATTACAATACACAATTTTCAAGAAAATAACGAAAAAAACTTACAACCTCTGAACGGGTAAACACGTAAATAAAACACAGATCTCACATTTGAATAGGTAATTAAAAAATCAGACAAATGTGTTATGATAAGTTTATACATAAAAAAGGAATCATAAAATTAAAAAAAAAACACTTTCCGACCGAGCTACGTCATGAAATAAGTAAATAAAAATTCACAGAAATGTTGAATGTTGAAAAATTTTTACGTTTTGATTTAAAAAAAAATTTAATAATTGTACGAATAAATATAATTTATTCGTCCAGTACCCGTACAAATAGTCACCTCGTAAAGTTTTGATGTTAGTTTTTATACTTATTTATATAGATATAACTTTAATCTGCCATTATTAGGTTGTCGAACTAATTTATTTCAAGGAGCGTTAAAATAAAACAATATATCTTACCTCTAATGAGTCTATTTCGACATTTAATACTAAGACAAGAGGAAAGTGATAATATTTTTACTATTTCCTTAGATATTTTATACGTCTAGATAGATTTTCTTGCTGCTAGACAACCGATAAAACAGGCCAGAAATACCAGTTTAGTGTGCGTGAGAAGCTACGTCTTACACTCGCTATTTGACACTGTGATAGTGTGCGTGCATTGCTCAAAAATTTTTTTCGATGTTTTTACAGCTGTCATAGTCTTTCTAGACTTATAAATGATTTAATTTTAATCTACAGCTAACGTTGGAAAGTTTTTAAATCCTACAAAAATAAAAGGGTTTAGAAATGGGTTTTAAATTCATCAGTTATTATGAAGTAAAATCGGTAAGCATCTTTTAGTATGTGCAGAATGTACAGTTTATGAGAATTGTTTTATAAACCTTATTAACTGGTTAATTCCACATTCCACAGAGTCGAAACAAGACCAACGTACCTACCGAAAGTACCGACATTCTTCACTGTTTGCTTGTTTGTTGTGGTGTTGTTGAATGAATATTAGGTAATGTGCTCTGACAAATGTTATAGTTAATGTTATAATAAATCATTGTATTTGTTATAATAATATATAACAAAACAAAACAAAATATCTTATATCTATTCTTACAATACTATGACTACATAAAATTAAAACTATCATTACGTGGAAGCATACCAAGAATACTGGCAGCATTTCCGTGGTGGATAGCTAGGCTGATCAGGTGACCGAAATAACTGCCAGACTTTTCGCGGGTTTCCATTAGCCTTATTGAGGCGCGAAGATAGTACTTTGTACATTCTCCGCGCCTCTATGTATTTGTTGAATGCGATTACTAATTATGACAGCTATCACGACCATCATGTTCACGAAGCATCCTTACACAAACAATAAATTAATGCTCTAAACATTGATGCATCCAATATAAGATAATTTATATTTATACAGTTTGTTCTTTATTACTTTTAATGAAATATTTGATATTATTTAAACACGATTCATATATTGGACGCAGCACCTTACAAACAAACTTATTGATTGAAAAGAGTTGGCTTTGAGATTTTTGTATAATTTTCTCACGAGCTCTACTTTTTCCAAACTATTTATAAGAAGAAAATATTTATAGTGACGATTAAAAACCGCTTAGTTTAAACCTAATTGAATAAAGTTTACTTAATTTTGAATTTCACTGAAAAATAACTGCGTTAAAAAAAACTTTTTAACCAATTATTCAACAACTTAACGTAAAACGGTAAGATTGGTCAAGCGTAGAACAAAACGGAAAATAAAGTTCTCTATATACTTTGACACTTTATATTGACAATTTATAGCTAAGATTTTTTTCGGTTTCAAAGCCTTGAATAAAATCATTTAAACGTTAATGACCAGTACCTCTCGAGGGTACTCTAAATGATGCAATGCAATTAGTATTATTTGTGGCAGGAGACGCCACGAGTTGATGTGCTTGGGAGCTTTTAAAGTAAATTGGTTCGTTTATTTTTGTCTTCTCTGATATTTACTCTTTGGGGGCTGTTCCGCTTAAATTGTTTTATAAATTTTTCATACTAATGTAGGTTAGGTATGATAAATATTAGCAGCTGTTATTTATAATCGTCGGGTCACTCTATCAAGCCTTTTTCTTTTGTTTAAGTAAGTTTTATTTTATTTTTTATAAAAATAAGGGTCGAGACTAGCAGGACGTTCAGCTGATGGTTATTGATACATCCTATCCATTACAATGCAGTGCCGCTCAGGATTCTTGAAAGACCCCAAAAATTTTAGGCAGCACTACAACTGCGCTCGTCACCTTGAGACATAAGATGTTAAGTGTTATTTGCCCAGGAATATCACTAGCTACGGCGCCCTTCAGACCGAAACACAGTAATTTTTACACATTACTGCTTCACGGCAAAAATAGGCGCCGTTGTAGTACCCATAATTTAGCCGGCATCCTGTGCAAAGGAGCCTCCCACTTCTGAGATCATAGTGTATACAATTCCTTACAAATTTATGGACAAAAAGGGATTCAAATTGTATCTCCAGGAATAGAGCCTCAGCAGCGCTATTTTTTAATCAATGGGTGTTACAGTCTAGCTAACTATCCAATAATAAATATATAAAATTCTCGTGTCACTATGTTAGTTGCCATACTCCTCCGAAACGGCTAGATCGATTTTTATGGAATTCTAAATATATATTTATTAGATTTGAGAATCGGTCGTAATCTATTTTTTAAACCACAAATTATTAGGGTTCCGTAGCCAAATGGTTAAAACCGGAACCCTTTCAGATTCGTCATGTCTGTCTGTCTGTCCGTCCGTCCGTATGTCAAAGCCACTTTTTTCCGAAATTATATGAAACTATACTGTTGAAACTTAGTAAGTAGATGTATTCTGTGAACCACATTAAGGTTTTCACACAAAAAAAAAAATAAAAATGTGTCCGCCCCCTCTGTAACTTTTAAAATAAGAGAATGATAAAACTAAAAAAATATAATATGATCCTTCGAAAATTGTTTTGAAGTAGATCTAAAAAAAATTCACTATAATTAAAACATCGACCAAAGTTACAACGAACCCTTCATGGGTGAGTCTGACTCGCACTTGGCCGCTGTTATTTATTAATTTATGTGGCAATACAACGTTACCGGGTCATCATGTTGTTCTATAAAAATAAGAAAAGCAGCCGGTGGTAAATATAATAAAATGTATTAATATAATATATTTTGCTTAAATTAGTACAAATATTTGAATATCAAATTTAAACAAACTACGCGACATGCTTAATTGCTAACGAGAGTAGAATTTGTACATTTCATTAAACTGTTAACTGCCGCACGGCGCTTATGATAATGTGTTTTACATAAATGTGGTGTACGTAGGTACATACGAAGGAAACCCCATTAAAAGTAAAGTAATATTGTCTTATGTTTGACTTCGTTTTAATGAGGATGTGTATCTAGGAGTTATCGTCACGTTCTGTGAAACACCATACATACATGTCGAAATATCAACTATAAGTTATTCTAATAAATAAATATCAGATATTCTGAGGTAAATGAGTAAATCTCATTTTATGTTATGTTATTTTCCTATTGTCAAACTAACTATTTAATTGGGTAGTAGCCGGTACTCGGTGTACTTCACTTAGCCTTAAAAATCTACCAATGTGTTGATATAAAAAAAAATCATATCAATTCCCCTATTTAAAAGATAAAATCACCCATATTATAAACGGAAAAAGTAGAGCTCGTGAGAAAAATACAAATCAACGGTAACTTTTTTAAATCAATAAGTATTTTACAATAGTTGTAATATACTTACATAACAAATTAGTTTGTAAGGTACTGCATCCAATATATGAATTATTTTCAAAGTTAAAAGCGTTCTAAATATCAAATATTTCATAAAAAGTAATAAAAAAAAACTGCATAAATATAAATGATCGCATATTGGATGCATCAACCCTAATTGCTTGATTTCATTGTTTATGTAAGGGTGCTTCATGAACATGATGGTCGTGATTACTGTCATAATTAGTTATCGTATGAAACAAATATAATGATTTTTTTAATTAAAACACGTCGACCAGACTCAGTTCACGATTTGTCGTATCGTCGACCAGCCATCGTTCCCTTAGCACATATTTGAGGCAAGGAGACGACGCCATTTTAAGCTTTTAAATTATTAGTAACTTAATAACTTTTTAATAGCTTCTCTTTTTTTGAACTTATCATTTGCTTTGAGCCAACAAGTACACTGAGATGCAGTGGGGATTAACTTATCTATGACTCTCCCTCGAAATACAAAGAAAATAAGAATCCAAGATTGCGAAAAGTTAAACTAAATGCAAACGGACTGACACGAAATTGAAAGTAATTACTTTGCAGTGTCTAAATGATATTTAACGAGAGATTAATACCCTCTCTCTTATTGTACCATGAGACAATTAATCTGTGACAGTTGAGCTTAACAATAATTAATTTTAGACGCAATTTTAATTTTAACGTGCAATCTGTCCAACTCCCTAAACATGCGCCATCTGCCAGTGAACGTCCTGTCATTAGCGGTTTTGCCATTTTGGTAAGTTGGAATAAGCTGGATGATCTCCACGGCGTTCAAAACAAAAGTATTACATTATTCAAAAGAATTGTTAAAAAACGTTTGTGTGGTAAAGGTTACTTAACATAAATGACTTTCTTAATGGGACAAATTGGGAATGGAGCGACCGCCCTCAGGCTATTAAATAATAAGTTTAATTGTACAATATTACTTTGTAAACATATTTTTTTGATGTAAAAATGCCCGCTGCGTTTGTTGCGCCCATTCCAAATATTTTTATTCAAAATAGGATGTGGCATCACTTATTGAAAGTCAAAAACTACCACTCATTCCAAAAAGGATGCCTCTGACCTGAGAAGAATGCGCGCAACACACTCAGCGGCGTTTCTTTTTTTTATCATAAAAAATATGTTAACAAAGTAATATCGTACAATTAAACTTACTATTAAATAGTCAGAGGGCGGTCGCTCCATTCCCAATCGGTAGTATCATTAAGAAAGTCGTTCATTTTATAGTAACTTTTACCACACAAACGTTTTTTAACAATTCTTTTGAATATCGAAATACTTTTGTTTCGAACATTTTCTGGGATCTTGTTGTAAAAGGATAAAAAGACCCACAAAAGACTTATTAACCCGACTTAACTGAGTAGTAGGCAAAGTAGGTAATGGACAATTGAACCCGAGTAACATTGAATTTGATGAAAATTTGTATCATTTATCTTCGTCTCAATAATATATTTAGATAATAATATCTGATTGCTGAAATAGCCTGTTGTTCAACATCTGACACAAAAAAGAAAGGAAAAAAACCGTCAACGCTCCTGTAATTCTTCTGGTGTTGCAAGAGAATGTAGTTCATTTGTGCTCCTCTTCAATAAAAAAAGAAAAAATATCATATACTTATCTAATATATAAAATTCTCGAGTCATGGTGTTAAACTTTGAACTCCTCCGAAACGGCTTGACCGATTCTCATGAAATTTTGAGTGCATATTGGGTAGGTCTGAGAATCGGACAACATCTTTTTTTCATCCCCCTAAATGTTAAGGGTCCATACGATATTTTTAATTTTTTTGACATTTAAATTTGTTTGATTATGAGTCAGCATTAAACAAATACATACAAACTTCAAATTATCACCCATCTACGATCAATAGTTATTTTTGTATCGCGATTTTAATATCGGCAATACAACGTTTACTGGGTCAGCTAGTTTATTTATAAATTTCCCCAGAAAATTAACTAACCGATATTGACAAAATTATATTTTAAACTAACTAACTAAATACTACGCCCAAGTGGGTGTACTTGAGCCAGTCTCAAACACTGTGTAAAATTGACGTGCAACATGTTCTGTTAAACTTTGCTACTAATTGAAACTAAAATGCCGGGTTGCGTAGTAAGACTTTGTAAAAATAATACTACAAGAAATAAGAAAGATACTGGGATCACATGATATCATCAGTAAGTGTTTGAAATAATTGAAGGATACCATTGAGTGTCAAGATGCCACGAACACAAGCATCTAATAGGTGCCGTAATAAAAAAGGTATCGTTCTTAGGTAGTGCGGTATCTAGTTGAAGCACAGCGAAGAGCAATCTTAAATGTAAGCAATGGATAGATTCCAAAATTTTGTATTTGAAAATAATAAAATAGAATATAAAATACTTACTTCAAGGTGCATTATATATATTATTTTATAGCATTCTCGATACAAAATAATCATCGTCATTAGGTTCGCTTAATCTACACAATTTTTTTTTTCAAATTCAAATTCAAATATTTTTATTCAAAATAGGTTTTAAAATCACTTATTGAACGTCAAAAACTACCACCCATTCAAAAGAGACTGTCTCAGACCTGAGAAGAATGGACGCAAGAAACTCAGCGGGCTTTTTTTTTTAAATATAAAATATGGATTACAATGTAATATCGTATAATAAACATTTATAATTTAAGAGCTTGAGGGTGTTCCCTTTATTCCCAGTCCGCGGTGTCATTAAGAATATCGTTTATGCTATAATAACCTTTCCCACACAAACGTTTTTAAATTTCGTAACACATTTGTTTTGTACATTTTCTGGGATCATATTGTAGAAGCATATACATCGCCCAACAAAAGACTTACTAACTCGACCCAACCAAGTAGTACGCATAACAAGTTTATGTTTGTTCCTCGTGGTAATATTAACATTATGTATATTCGTGCATTCCGTATATTCGTGCGCAAGTTACAAAATTCCATTCGAAATTCAAATTATCCCAACGTATTTCAGCAACGGCGAGTTTCGAATTTCACCTTCCATAACTTGATTGGACTCGCAAATAATTTGTATGTTATAAAGTGCACACCTAATTGAGATAACAACGCGCTCATGATGAAGAGGAAATCAATGCATATTAATTTATAATTATATTTATTATATAAACACATTATTTCGTTTAATTTGAATCAATGAAACAATAAAAAAGCACTTGGGTATTTACATGCACTTGTACTTGGCAAAAATTAAAAACTAATTTAAATCTAAATTAACTTAACTTTTTTCATGAAAATAAGGGACGAGACGAGGCGGACGTTCAGCTGATGGTAATTGATACACCCTGCCCATTACAATGCAGCGCCGCTCAAGATTTTTGAAAAACCCAAAAATTCTGAACGGCACTACAACTGTGCTCGTCACCTTGAGATATAAGATGTCGAGTCTCATTTGCCCAGTAATTTCACTAGCTACGGCGCCCTTCAGACCGAAACACAGTAATGTTTACACATTACTGCTTCACGGGAAAAAATGGCGCTATTGACCTATAATCTAGCCGGCATCCTGTGCAAAGGAACCTTCCACTTGTATTTTAGATAGTTTTGTGAATAAAAAATTGGATTCATAAATGTCATAACCTCAATTTACTTTATATAGGAGAATCTTATTGTCATAAAAAATAAAACTAAAGGAAAGAAATAAAGTCTGACCTCTTTTGTTTCCTAGAAGTGTAGAATTAGAATTTTTCAGACCTTTCTTTATCCTTTACATTAAATTTACTAGTGGAAGGCTCCTTTGCACAGGATGCGGGCTAGATAATAGGTAACACAACGGCGCATAATTCTGCCGTGAAGCAGTAATGTGTAAGCCTTATTGTGTTTCGGTCGAAAGGGCGCCGTAGCGAGTGAAAATACTGGGCAAATGAGACTTTACATCTAGGTCTCAAAGGTGACGAGTGCTATTGTATTGCCGCTCAGAATATTAATTGTGTTTTTCAAGAATCCTGAGCGGCACTGCATTATAATAGGCAGGGCCTATGAAATACCATCAACTCAACGTCCTGCTCGTCTAGTCTCTTATTTGATAAAAAAAAATCAGTCTCTTTTGAAAACGTTGTTCTAGAAAGACAACGAAACGTCGGCTTTATTAGAAAAAATGTCACTCTTCAGCTTCTGATTAATCAAAGTTCACGTGTTTTATTTATTCCTTGAAATATAAAACATTTATTTAAACCCTTGTTTATATTCCATTATGTATTGATATTTACAACATTCAATCCCACAAACTTTACAGGTCGTGTTAAACTGAATCGCTTTGTTAAGTATTTAGAGCAGAGAGTAATGTTACTGGCAGAGTACGATGCGGAGTTAAATTGATCTCCTGAGGGGTTTCAATGTCCTACTAGGAAATATCAGTTGAAAGTTCGACGAGAGAAATGTTTTACTAATTCAATGATGCCTTCGGGTGTGCTTAAGCATTTTAAACGCTGAAAAAAAACCGTAACGTTCAACTGATAATAATTGCATATTATTTAAAATGAGAATCAAATATGTTTTGGTTAAACTTTATTAATTTTTAATTATGCGTTATATCGATATTTGATATATTATGTGAGATATTATTGATGTGATAATAATTTTATTTTGAGGAAATAGTAATTTTTTAAAACCCTAAAAATATCGGGGAAATTAAAATCTTTGCGATATGCCAATTTTCAACCTATACCCCAGTTGTTTGTATGCTGTAATGAAAGTTATATATTGAAGTGGTACACACGCACCAAGTGGAATAAAATGGCAGGTGAACTAAACGTTCGCGTGGCTTAAGTATTATGTATATTATATGTTATAAAACTTTACTAACTATGGTGTCCTTCTTACTGAAGTACAAGCAGCAATCTACTAATTAACGGCAGAAATATTATTCGCTGAGTTTCTCATATAGCCGGTTTCTTGTGCTTAGAAGCCTCCCACTGGTCATGGAGTGGTTTTTTATGGAAGAGTTGGAGAACGCCCACGTTCTCTTGTTACACCAAAGGAAGCACAGAAGCGTTGCCGGTCTTTAAGAGAGGTATGTACTTTTTTTGAAAGTACCCATACCGTATCGTCCTGGAAACAACGAACAAGGAAGCTCATTCCACAGGTTGGGTGTGGAAGAAAGTTCCTTCAAAACCACACTGTGAAGGAACGCCCCACATCCAGATTGTGGCGATGATTTGAAGGTGGAATTCGGTGGCAGGAATTAGGTGAAAGAGATCTTCGAAACAATCCCCGTGATAAATGCGGTAGAAAAGACACAATGGCGACGTGGGCGACGTCACTACGCAACAACAAGTGGCGTCACTACCAACACACAATAAACCATAATTGTACTTATGGTTTTTAGGCCCGGTATCTACCAAAGCGGAGAGGAGAGGAGACGAGAGGATATAAGCTGCAAAGATGTAAGCTTTAGCATAACCACAAATCGCTTGAATGTTATTAATCAAGATTATGTTTATTTAAAGACAACAATAATTATATCAACTTATTATTCATTCATTCAAGTTAAAAATTATACAATATGTTCCAGAAACGCGATAATAAGTTTAGCCATTTTGACGTTACAAAGAATGTTGATGTCTGAAATATATATTTTCCGTCAGCATTGTGTATAGAAATAAAACCGGAAGTAGCTATCACAGACAAGTAATTGCTTATCTTGAAGAGGCTTAGTAAGTCGTAAACTGTTCGTGTCTTGTGGTTGGGACGATGCGAACGTACAGTTTTATGATCCATTTATCTGTCTCTGAAAGGATGATACTTGTTGCTTTTCGGAACATTAAACCCATTAGTAGCAATAATTTTCAGGCAATAACGGATTATCCATGTGTCCCGAAGAAATTTACCAGTGGGGGACTACTTTGCATAGGATACCTGCTAGATTATGGGTACCACAACGGAGCCTTTTTCTGCCGTGAAGCAGTCAAATCAAATCAAATTCGATGTGAAGAGCGCCGTAGCTAGTGAAATTGCTGAGCAAATGAGCCATAACATCTTATGTCTCAAGGTGACGAGCGCATTTGTAGTGCCGCTCGAAGTTGTTGGGTTTTTCAAGAATCCTGAGCGGCACTGGATTGTAACGGGAAGGGCGTATCAATAACCACCAGCTGAACGTCTGAGTCGTCTCTTATCGTCATAAAAAACAAATTTGCCATAAACAAAAACGTTTAAGATATATATTTCAAACGTGCTCTGCAACATCTATATCTATAGTAAATCTATCTATAGTAAAAATATTTTACATATTCAGAATAAACAACTAACAATAAATAATAAGGCTTCCTCGTTACTAACAGTGAACTATAATTACTATTAAATTATGAGCCTTTATGAAAGAGTAACGGCCTATCTGATTTATTGCAAGTCATAAAAATAGGTCGAGGAAAGCGTCTTCGCATATGGTGTATAATATGCGAATAAAAGCTTATATTACTACATTTAAAAAAAAAGAACCAAATTAGAAAAATCTTATCTTAAATTTATGTTTTTTTCTGTTAAAATTATTGACATTCGGTTTATTATTAAATTTTATAAAAAATAGAGAAAATGAAACGCAAGTCGTTAAAAAAGTGTATGGACGTGATTTGGTTATTTGTTAAAGCAGAAAAACGTTTGTATATATTTTCAATAGTTCAGAAATAGCTACCTTGACCACAAAATAATTTTGACCTGCTTGAGTAAAGTGAGTACATAAGCCAGCTTGGTGCACCACACAAGCTCACTGAATGAAACCTAATGAACTGTGTGCTCATTTGCGATTCTTTACTGAGACTAATTGAGACCAAACCGATTTTGTAAAGATTTATAACTGGTGATAGTGGATCACGTACAACAAGAACGTTTGGAAAATGTCGTGATCAAATTGCGGTCAGGTCACACAGACTGTGGCAAAACACGAGATAACTCGCGATAAGGTAACAACAACTGATGAGTTGGGAGAAAGTGGCCAGAATTGATCAACAGAAGGGTGTGGTCTTTCATCACGAAGCTAGACCACAAACATCTTTAGCCACTCAGAAAAAATTAAGAGAGTTTGTCTCGGAAGTGTGCACCCACCATGTAGACCTGAGTTTAACCATCAGATTTCCATCTGCTTCGGTCTATTCATTTGAAAGATTAACCTGACACTATGTGAACACACACACATTCACATGAAGACAGGAGTGCCAAAACTGTTTGTCGCATTTATTTGATCCCAATTATTCAAACAAGCCTTTACCTACAAAATAAATAAAAGTCATATAAAATGTGAAAAAACTCTTTCCTCAACCTTTGTGTCTAATTTAACCAATGAATTTTAACGAATTGGCCGTGAAACGTGATTTCGTTTTTCAAACCGTTGGGTTGGAACAAAACCATTTTGCATTACATGAAATCATAATATTATCAAAATCATAAAGTATAATAATAATATATTTTTAGTAATTATTATATCGTAATATTATACTCGTAACATTATATATCAATTTCGTAAATAAGTTACGCCAAAAAGGCCACCTATCTAAGATAGTTTTTGAAAGGGCACTGTGCAAAAACGTCACAATGATGATGATTAGGATTTGGATTATGGCTTGTGGTGCGTTTCTGGTATTCGTAATTGATATATTGACCACTGGACAGCACGCAGAATACTGGATCTCTGATATTATCAAATGTTTAGAAGATAATGTTTTGTTATAGTGTCTTACTTTATTGATGACTCTCAAATTCTTCGAATCCAATTTGGATTTCCTTTATGCATAGCCGCGGGATAGGCAATTGCTTAAAACTTTGAAACTGAGAGGAGTACAAATTTTTTAGCACTTGCCGGTACGGTGTACATCAAGATCCCTCAGCTGGTGCATGGTGTGTGTCTTCTGGAATATGATCATAGATGTGATGCCACTCAAATTCATTTAAGGAGGGTGATTAAAGAGATTTTTGTGGTTTCTCTGAACAGCAGCTTTTAAAGGAAGCTATTAGCTTTTTGGCCGGTGGAAATCAAGGTTGTCGTCGAAGCTGAATTTTTAACACTTGCTTAAAACCTTTGCATTCGCTGCTATAATAATTCTATCTTTATCGTATTCCGTTTATTTAAGAATAGTATAATAATAAACCAAGTGTGATATACAATTTTGTGCCATTTTCTCGTAATTTTTTGTGAGTGTATATTATGTAGGTATGCAAATTATGCTATTAATCTCTCTGAGACTGAGAAACTATGAATAATTTAAATTATGTGTTAGTTGAGTTGAAAAGCAAATATATTCTGATGGCTATAGGTAATTGAGTTATGATCTAGTCAATCAATTTCACGGAAACGCGCGGGGAGTGATCTGTTGCTTCGATGCACCCCGCCAATTATCTGTTCATGATATTTTCTGTACGCCTTTTTGAGTATTTTTATAGAATGCGTGTCTATAAAACTTTATTATAATGCCGCGTGATTAATTGTCTTTCTTAAGTTCTTAACATAGGCTTAAACAACAAAAAATAAATACAAGTCAAGAATCCTTAAAGAGGATATGTTTCTTGGTTTATTTGCTTATTTATCTTATATATAAAATTCTCGTGTCACAATTTTCATTCCCGTACTCCTCCGAAACGGCTTGACCGATTCTCATGAAATTTTGTGAGCATATTGAGTAAGTCAGAGAATCGGCCAACATCTATTTTTCATACTCCTAAGTAATAAGGGTTGTTCACCCTTAATTTTTTTTTTAATTTTTAGACGAAATTTTTTTGTTTTTTATTTTTTTATAATGTGGCATTAAAAAATACATACAACTTAAAATTTTCACACATCTAAGATCAACAGTTACTTTTGTATCGCGATTTTAATATCGGCAATACAACGTTTGCAGGGTCAGCTAGTATTTTTATAGAATTGCTCATAGTGGTGGTATTGCAATCGATATTATTCAGAGTTTGAATCCTTTTGTCTGAATTCTACCAACAGCTTGCACTTATACTCGTAGTAAGTGTATTTTCCTCTATGAATTTATGTTGAATTTGAGGTTGTCAATTATGAATATATTCATCAAAAAATGGCCTTCACGTCATGCCACCGCCTGAGGGTTTATAAGGGGCAATTTCAGTCCAACACGAAGAGCCGTTCTTTCTTCTGCAAGCACTCCCAAGTACGAGCTTACCCACTTGACTGCATACAACGAAGAGCGGCTCGTATCATCGAAAATCAAATGTTCAGGCTATAAGCCTGGCAGCCAAATCTTACCACCGGACAGTCAATGAAACTGCGAAATTCAACCCGCATCATTTTGATGTCTGGCACCAACAACCCCGCCTTTGGCTAGAAACTTTTTCGCCGTACAGCTACTTCTTGGAATCAAATGCTAGCTACTAGCTAGCTACCAGTGGGAGGCTTCTTTGCACTGGCTAGATTATGGGTACCACAACGGCGCGTATTTCTTCCGTGAAGCAGTAATGTGTAAGCATTACTGTGTTTCGGTCCAAAGATCGCCGTAGCTATTGAAATTACAGGGCAAATGAAACTTGACATCTTATGTCTCAAGGTGACGAGCGCAGTTAAAGTGCCGCTCAGAATTATTGGATATTTCATTAATCCTGAGCAGCACTGCATTGTAATGGGCAGGGCCTATCAATTACCATCAGTTGAACGTCCTGCTCATCTCGATCCTTATTTTCATTAAAAAAAAGCTGCAGTAATTCCAAACCAATACCACTTAGGGACCTTCAAGTCAAGTGCATTCTCTCCTCCCACCTCAAAGAACGGCAACCTCTTTCTTGACCTCTGGGTATTGCAAATGTCCATTGGAGGCTAATGTTTCATTATCCATCAACTGAGCTTCATCCCCGTCTTGAAAAAAAAAATGAGAACAAAATCAAAATTTGTACGCAAATCTATGAAGGAAAAGTCGTAAGAGGCCGCTCATTAAAAATAATTTCTTCTATAAAAGGATATATTTATATAACTACATCTGCAAAGCACTTTGCATCTTAGGCACGATACGAGTGAAACATAGTTCAGTTAAATATAAACTAGGTCAATTCTGGATTACTGGAAGTGGCAAGGAGTAGTAACCTATATATAGAATGACTTATAATCTTCAATTTACTCATAAAAGTTATCGATTTTTTCTTCTTTTTTGAGATTTCACTATTAAGGTGTTATCCCGACATTTACCAATATTTCTAGTAGGCCCAGAATAATATTCACAGTGATATTTAATGGCATTTTCAATGCAACGAACTACTTTAATTTGTGGTTGATTAACACAAGACAAAACGAAACTCCAGAAGTTATAAGGATTTTTTTTAAGACATAAGGGACGAGACGAGCAGGACGTTCAGCTGATGGTAATTGATACGCCCTGCCTTTAACGATGGAATCTGTCTGTCACTCTGAAGACTGCTGTCAAGCAATCGTTAGTTTGCAATCGCTCATTTTGGTACTATTGGTGAATTTTGAAGTAATTGCCTGACTTCAAGATGGCCGCTGGTCACCATATCATATTTATAGCATGCTGTGATTATAGTTTAAATTGCAAATAATAAGAGTTACCCTGGCATTTTTAAATAAATTATTAATAGTTAATGAAAATATACTTCAAAAGGATTGAAATGCGTGTAACTGTAACTGTATTTTTACATTAGGTTTTTGAGTAACCGTAAAATTCTTTATTATTATTTTATTTAGCAGAGCACATACTTGTTTTGTAGTCGATGCACAAAGGCATATATAATAAAAGGTTCTAATTGAGTTTTTAAAATTGGACACAACAATGTAAATATAATTGTTCTTTTAAAAATATTTTATGTAAGTATTCTTTTTTCTTTCTAATACAAAATTTAGTTAGTGAGTAGTCCCATGAATTCTGATTAACTGAAACTAATTTAACATAACAAATAAATAGAAAACTAAACTATTAAATAAAATTAAAGAATAACTAGTATAATAATAACTAAAATAAATTACTAGTTAATATAGTTAGAAAAACTAAGTCATTGTGCCAATATACAAAGCTGGACAACGAAACCAGATCGTTAACTGCAGACCTATATCAATCCTCAACTCGATGGCAAAAATTTTCGAGATTGTAATACAAAAGCGTATTACACCTCTCGTACATATATTTATACCACCAGAACAACATGGTTTCATGAAGAGGCGCTCTACTGTTACAAACTTGTCTGTGCTTGTTAATTACACTGTCGATAAAATGAGTAAAGGAAAACAGGTGGATGTTATCTATACGGATTTTGAAAAGGCTTTTGACCGCGTGGATCACGTAATTCTGCAAAAAAAATTAAATGCGCTTGGTATAAGAGGTGATTTACAAAGATGGCTTTACTCCTACATAATAAACAGAAGACAGGCTGTAGTTCTGGGTGGTGCCAAAAGTGATTTTATATATGCGTTATCTGGAGTTCCACGGGGATCTATTTTAGGACCATTGCTGTATAACGCATACTTATTTGACATATTTACCTGTTTTAAAAACGCACGTTTCTTGATGTATGCAGATGATAAGAAAATTTACTATGCCATTGATTCAACTACAGACTGTCATCTCATACAAAAGGATTTGAATAATCTGGCAGTATATTACACGAAGAATCGCATATGTATAATTGGCAGCAAATGCCAAAAAATAACATTCACGAGGCAAAAATGTTCGATTAAATTTACGTACAAGATAGGTGACTCCTTAATAAAAGAAGTAAAGTCAGTTCGGAATCTTGGTGTTACACTGGACTCTAAATTAACTATGTCTGAACACATTGAAATTATAACTAATGGAGCTCTTAAACGACTCGGATTTATCAAACATACATGTAGTTCTTTTACAAATATAACATGCATAAAAACTCTGTACTCAACATACGTAAGGCGTAAACTATGTAAAATTTTTATGGGACCAAATGGCATATATTCTGCATCCAACTAAGGAATAATTAACTGAATCGGATCATAAATCTAGGAGTAATCGGTGTACATACATAAAAAATAAATACCGATCGAATTGAGAACCTCCTCCTCAGTCGTTATATAATCTTAATTGAATGTTGGTACTGTCGTGGAAATCTATGTTTGAATAAGTCGCTACTGATTAAAGTGTTCTTTAAACTAAACTGATAATTATTTCAAATAACAAACACATTTACAGATAACAGCAGTTATATTAACGTAATTATTAATAGGGATATCTTATGACGTAGGTAGGCTGACACTATGTAATATCATTTTTTTAATACTGACCTCTTCAACAGCGAATAATTAATATCTATATATATAAAAATTAATTACTGTTCGTTAGTCTCGCTAAAACTCGAGAACGGCTGGACCGATTTGGCTAATTTTGGTCTTGAATTATTTGTGGGAGTCCAGAGAAGGTTTAAAAGGTGAATAAATAGGAAAATGCTGCTAAATTAAATAAAAACAACAAATTTGTTTTTCCTTTGATGTGTCGATACATAATTTCTATTAGAGAATTTATTGAGGCACGGTTTGACAGTTCTCCTGTGAAACAATATCATTACGACAGCAGGGTGCATATTTTACGAAGTAATTTTTGATGTTATGATATATTGACAAATTCATATAAAACATTATTTTATTTATTATATACAGGACAACGTCTGTCGGGTCAGCTAGTATGTAATAAGTTTAAAGGAAACATTAAGTAAAATAACCTTGTCTATATTGACTTTGCATCGGAAATTTTCTTACCTACGTAATTCATATTATCCCAGCTTGGAATGTTTTAATAAAGCTTCAAAGCCGATCCAATTCAAAGTGTTTTCTGCTTACAAACTCAACATCCAATATATTTTGTTACTCAAAATTCACATAAATTATAAAATTCTTAAATCTGCTTTTATGATCCAATTAAATTTGCTGAAATTACCACAGGGGACGTATAAGTTTAATTATAGTGAAACCTAAGATCATTTATACGTCTAGATAGACTATGACAGCTGTGAAAACGTCGAAAAAATTCGTTTAGAACGAACCTTTATTTTGAGGAATTCACGCACACTAACACAAAGTTTCATACAAATGGCGAGTGTAAGACGTAGCTTGTCACGCACACCTAACTAATATTCCTGGCCTGTTTTGGCTGCTTTTTTTGCAAGAGACTATCTAAACGTATAAATTATCTGAGGGTGAAACCTTTATAGGCTGTGAATCATTAGAATTCGAAGTATTTATCAACATCCAAAATAGAATATCAGAATCACTGCAATGGTAAAATGTTGACAACATCTTATACATAAAATTCTCGTGTGTGCATATTGAACACATCTGAGAATCGGAAAACATCTATTTTTCATAACACTAAATAATACCTAACCCTAAATATTTTTTTTTATTTTTTTGACAAGACTTTTTATTTTTATCTTAGTATGATTCGGCATTAAAAAATACATGTAACGTAATGTAACACATATTTTTGTATCCAGATTTACAGACGATACGACACGAGGTGTGCGAAGTGCGTACACCGTCCTTTAAGGCCAGCAACGCTCCTGTGATTCTTCTGGTGTTGCAAGATGACCTGTACGCTCGTTTGTCCTCCTTTTCCATAAAAAATTATGCTCAAACGTATTCAAACTTCAAATACTAAATGCCTTACACGAGTTAGTCAGAAAAAATAGATGCAAATTAATAAGTAAAACGAAAAAAAATTATAAGTAAAAAAGAAGTTATTGAGAGTACAGTAGATACATCAATCCACACACACCGTTTGTATTTCGTATTTATTTAAATAAAGGTATTATGCGAGCATTTTATTAGTGATGATAAAAAAAATAATAACTTTAATTAAAAAAAAACCTAGCGTAGATTTCCCGGTAACAGGATCATTCAGCCACCACAGTAGGTATTTATTACGAGTGCTTTTATGATAATCAATAGCCATAGATAGTATTTGTATAATATATCTATACATCTATTGAAATTGTTGGGATTCAATTCTAAATGGGATCCTAGATAATTGAAAATAAGGATTGCGAAATGAGATAAGTTATTTGTTATATTGCCCTTTAAATTATATTGAACATCATCGTTAATTACATTTAGTTTCTAGCTTATATTTGACTAATAAATTCTAATTAGTTTGGAGTCAAAGTTTATTTGAGGTACCAATAGATGGATATGGATGGTCACTTTTAAGACCTATAACAAAACGAACCGTGTTGTCTACAACTACTGTCAACAGGTCGACTTGGTAGGTACCTACTGAAAATCAGTGTTGAAAATCATTTCCAAAAATACTGAGTGGGTGTCCTTTTCATGACGCCGTATTTTTATTTGTTAATTTTACTATGTATATATGTTGTGTTGTCATGAATAAATGAATACTTTAATTTACTTTACCTTTACTTTACAATAGAGCAGTTATTATTATATATGTTTTACGTAGTAGTATATATATTATACTTAGAATAATCATCAATTGAGGTAACAGGAGGACGGCATTTTTCGTTTCCGATATTTATTTATTTATTTATTTAATAAGTACAACGACATTACACATAATATTATCCTTACCAACTAGTCTTATATATTACAGGGTATTTTGTCTGATATGTATAACAATTACGATGTAGATAACTTTGCCAAATTAAATTATTTAAAGGTTTAAAAAAATTTTTTGAAGTAAAACTTCTTTATGCGTGACTAACTAAGAATATTCTGACAAAAAAAGTCAATGAAAAAATTTTTGACCATTATAATAACGCATATTATTAAACGCATATATAATATATACGCGTAAAGAAGTTTTACTTCAAAAAACTTTGTTAATAAATGTATCTCTTACATTATGTGTATATATATCGTTACTTATATTATTAGTAATAGCCATCATTTATGGGCAATATTAAATCAAGTTACTTTTGGGCCATTATTATCGGTTCGTCGGAAACACTTGTCATTTTCACTTTCCTTGACAAGGGTACACGGCTGACATTAAGTTTCCTGAGACCTCGTTTATAACCGCAATATTGTATAACACTTAGCAGAAATGTCGATCTTATTACGATAAGTGTAAGGTAGTTTCTCACCAAAATTTAATAAATATAATTCAAAAATAATTTATTCACATATACAAACACACACTCACGCCTTCATTTCCATCGCAATGATTAAATGTCAAAATTACTTTACCATTTAACAACACTACAAGAAAGTAAAGCCTTAATGACAAATAGTGGCTATAGACTTATACAAATGATTTGAGTTTTCTTTGATGTTAACTCCACGAGACAACACGTCCTGCGGATGCCTCGTGTAGATGCGAAACACCTGTCGAATTGTTTAAAAGACAAATATTGGCGGAATTAACACTAAAGAAAACTCAAAATATTTGGATAATTATGGATTACCCCTACTTCAATAAATTTGCTAGAGACTTATCCTACATCTACTGAACTACCCAATGAAAAAAATGCGACTTTATAAATATATAGATCTTATATATATATTTACTCGAGGTTCATCAACAACTGATGGTGGTGTCGAGATAGTAAATAATATTTTTGATGCTTGGGAAGATTTTTTTGATGCTTTGGGTGTTTTTGTGACTTGACAAAAGCGTTTGATTGTGTTCACCATGAGACTATTATTAATAAATTATATCATTACGGTGTACGAGGAGTCTCGCTAAAATTGTTAAAATCATATTTACAAGGACGAATACAATTCATTAATGTAAATGGAGACCAATCCTCTCGTTCTTTGGTCTCAATGGGCCTTAAGGGTCAATTCTGGGACCTTTCCTGTTTCTGGTGTATATTAACCATCTGCCATTTTTTTTATAAATAACAAGCATCATATTATAGTCTTAGTTTGCCGATGATACATCTTTGTTATATAGACTCAAATGTCAGGAAGATAAGTGTGATGAAATAAATAATGCTTTGTTAGGTGTATCAAAATGGTTCAATATGAATAATTTATTATTGAATAAAATTAAAACAAAATATTTGAAATTAACGTTGCCAAATGTAAGTCAAGTACACACAAAAGTAAATATTAATGACACAGAATTGAAAATTGATGATAATACAGTATTTTTAAGTGTAACATAAGATTTCAAACTTCAATAGGGACCTCATTAACACAATTTAACTAGTAAACTAAATTCAGCAGCTTTTGCTGTAAAAAGGATACGAGAACTTACTGACATAGATGTAGCAAGAATTGTCTATTTTAAAATTCTCCTGTACGTACTTAAACATTATAATTTATACAGAAAAAAATCGATAGCCAGAATTTAAACACTAGAAATAACTACAAGATTATAATGCCCCTACTAGGCTCTGTAAAATAAACAATGTTTTGGATGCAATCGTATTAAATTTTACAATAAGTTACTAAAAAGTGTAATAATAGAAAAGTTTATGAATTTAAATAATTTATTTATTGATAAATAAGCAGACCCAGTTTATTACAGTACTGATGATTACGGAAACGGTACATGTATTACAAAGTGGAATCAAATGGTATTATAGTTGTTATTTTTTATGGATTTTACTAGATTTCATAATATTTTTTAATTGCATTGGTACTATTTGAGTTGCCATGAAAAATTATATGCATTCATATTTCTTACAGTTGAATAATGAATACCTTTTATGTTACACGCAAATCCGTTGTTTGCGGGTAAATGTAATTTATCAATGTAATCTGTATATATCCCGTAGCACTTTTATGACGAACAACTTGGTTTTTATATCTTAAATAATATATAATAATAATAATCTTAGGCCTTAATCTATACTTATAAAATGTTATGTTTTGACCTAATTTATTAAGTTTTAAAACTAGGGATTTATTTATGTTATATACTATGGCAACTAAAAATAACAATTTATTAACAGTTTAACCTTAACTTAATTAAAAGTTATTGTATAATTATTGGTAAAACTTAATAGTTATCAATAACGTAGTATTAGGGGTTAGAGTATGAGACGGCCGCTTTGTACTGAAAAATAAAATGTTGTTTGTAGGATATATTCTTAATTCTTTTAAAAAAAAGCACTCAAGTCTTTAATGTTTCTATCTTTGCCTTTACCTTTTGAAGCAAATGAAGAAAATATTAAAAGTCTTACATTCAAATGTTGATGTTTTTTAAATGTAGAATGTTCAGGCAGTCTTATTTGCTGAATTTATATTTATTTCGACCAGGACCTCAAGCTAAACAAAGTCAATGTGTGATCCGAAGCGACACACATTTTTTCAATTTTTAATCATACAAGTCAATCAATAAAAATGTAGTTTTATCCAGTTTTGGTGCAATATAGTATTAGAATTTTTTAAGGAAAATAAGGGACGAAACGAGCAGAGCGTTCAGCTGATGGTAATTAATATGCCCTGCCCATTACTATGCAATGCCACTCAGGATTCTTGAAAACCCCAAAAATTCAGAGCGGCACTACAATTGCGGTTGTCACCTTGAGACATAAGATGTTTAGTCTCATTTGTCCAGTAATTTCACTAGCTACGGCGCCCTTCAGATCGAAACACAATAATGCTTACACATTACTGCTTCAGCGCAGAAATAGGCACCATTGTGGTACCCATAATATGGCCGGCATCCTGTGCAAAGGAGCCTACTGGTGAGTATATTATATAATTTAATATAATAGCCCTAAATGCCATTCCCGCAGTAAAATAAAAAATATAAATTGTAAAGAAAGAATACTTTTTAATTGAAATATATTATTCAATTTCCTTCTTTATACTTTTACCTACCCCTAACAATTAAGTACTTATTTACTGAATTGTTTAAACTTTTACTTCGTTACTCTGATAGAAGGTCTGTATTCAATTATGTTCAGGTAACTGAACACCTTTTCTTAGTATCTTGTTATCCTAAGTTATTCCAAACTTAAGCTAACAAGCGCTGTTAAACCTTTACTTCGTCAAATATTTTATAAGTTAACGCACTCGGAATTTCCACAAGATTACCTTTGAGGATTACATTAACGTAAGTTTTATAATGGCTTCTGATAAACTTGGATCGAACGATGATGGATTCACCATATTCTTTACAGATGATAAAGTTTATCTTATTTTATTATATTATTTCGATAATAAGCTTGAAAACTTTATAAATCTTAAGGGTTTCTTCGGATCGTAATAATAATAAACATCGTAAGAGAATAATTTGAACTTAGACTGTGTAATTGTAAAATTTTACAAACTTTCTCACTTCTTAGATAATTTATACGTCTAGGATAGACTCAAAAGCCATGAATGAAATCGTCAAAAAAAATAGCTGTGAACTGATAGCCTCTATTTTCAGCAACGCATGCACATTAAAACAAAGTGACTGACGTATTGCGAGTTTAAGACGTAGCTGTCATGCACACCAAAGTAATAAACCTGGCCTGTTGTGTCTATATCTAGACGAATATTCTAATCTTAAGGATGTATCAATAAAAATGACATAACATTATTTTCAAAACTCCCGTATGTAACGGAGATTCTATTAACAATTATTAATAGAATAATTATTTCACATATTTGGAAGGATTTATCAAATAAACGCATATCCCGGAACAATTTTTATAGAATTTCTGCTCACTATGTTTCGTACAATGTTATCGCTATCTCTTTCTTATCATCAAGAGGCGGTATGCGTTGGATGAAACAACATGCTTTTCGACCATGTTCACATTGTCGATAGACACGACCGGGGCGGCTTAATACAAAGTGCCTAGTGTGAGATTTTTTACCTATTCGATTGCGTGAAAGTTAAGGCTGGGGACTGAGCCAATGGCCTTGAGGAATCGAGCGGAGCTAAGTTACCTCTCTCGCCATAGTTTTAATTCAGAGCTAGAAGCATTTTTCATTTATTACAAACATAATACAATTTTCTTTACAAAATTAACAACACTTTGTCATATTAAATAGGTGTACAATTAATTAATTTTCGTACAATTTTTATCTAGATTTAATAAGTAGCATGGCTGTAAAAGTTAGGGCAGCAGTAGGTAGTTTGGTGATTATTTTTCGCATTGTCTATAAAAAATAGAAATGTTAAGAAAAAATGAATTTTCGTCTCATATTCTGTAGATGTACAATTATTTTTTGTAAAAATATAAGCTTTATATAAAACGTTAAGAAATGGTTTCAATTATGCGTTATTTTGGCGATTTCTTGGGATAGCGGCCATAACTACGATTTGTATGCCGTCGAAAGAGCGCCATCTAGTGACAGTAGCGGAAAACATCATAGCGCATATCTCTCACTTGGCACTCAGAACCTTATGTGACGCTTATAGGGCGCTTTTAGTGTCACGCGGATTTGCTCACGCACGCGGGATTGGCCCGCATGCGTAAAATTTCACGCTGCGGATCATACGCAGCATGAGTTTCAGTTTTCTACGGGCTGCGTAACGGTATAGACGTGTTCAAAAATGATCAATGTCAGAAGTATATGTGTCGCTTACATACTTTACAAACGACGAAACAAGAAGACAAGAGTACATGTTGATCCCTTTCTTGAAAATAGGCTTCTTGCTGGGGCGTTTGTTACACATTTTGGAAAACTACAAAATAGTGAACGTAAATTTAAAAATTACTTTCGAATGTCCATTCGTTCTTTTGATGAACTGTTGTGTAAAATTGAGAATAAGCTACAAAAAAGCAGTTTACGAAGGATTACAATACAACCGATTGAGAGGCTCGCTATTACATTAAGGTAAGTTTTAAATTTTAAATATTTAATTTCTTGCTATGATTTAGTGGAAAGGGATTTGAACAGGTAGGATAAACGTACCAATCCCAAACCAGTAAAGGACTTTTTTGATTTCAAATTACTGTCATGTGTAAATTTACATGTGCAAAAAAAATATGGTCATGTACTCTGGTCAACTGCAAAAATGTTAAACAGAAAAATCAAATCAATGATATTTTCAGTAGTTGACCATCGTGGTCAATTATTGAGACATCATACAACACATGTTCTAGTAATTATCCAGTCTAAATAAACGGTATAATAATGATTGTTTGTTTGAAATATCGTAAAGTAATGCGTCATTGGTTATTAATTGTTGAAATTTCATAAAATCAGATTATTTCACTCATAAAATGTCGCCTTTAAAGTGGAATCATTCCTACCTTTCATCACACGCGACTTATAAAATTATATAAAGTTATAGGTTTGCACATGACAGTAATTTGAAGTCAAAAAAAGTTCTTAATTGGTTTGGGATTTCAACTACATACACAATCCTTTTTTTATCTGATAAAGTACACATGGCCACAGATCAAGTTACCCAAAACCAGTATAAATGGAACTCGCACCTTGCGCATTATCATACTTAGGTAACCCGTCGGAGTCCCGCTTATACTGGATTTGAGTAACTTGATCTGTGCCGTGTGTACAACCGCACTCATATGAATAAACAAACAATTAGAGAGAAACTGGAGAAAAAAAGTTAATCGTACTCATTTTAATAAAAAGAGTTTTATTCATAAATTAAAAATCAAATTTTACATCATTCATTTCTTTGTAAATTTGTATCCTGAGCGTTGACATTACTTTCGCCAGTAGATGATGTTGTTGCTGGGTTATAAATTATGTCATAAGACGTGATATTAAACAGGCGACTTTCAGTCGAAATAAGAGTTTCATTATCATTCACTGCAGCAGAACTAATAGCATTGTCGTTAAGACTGGAAGTATCCTGGATTATACTATTGGTTTGGTAATCTTGATTTATCGGTGACAAACTGTCAAGCTCAGTAAAAGCACTAGAACTTGTTGTAGGTATGGGGCTGTAGTATGCAGGTTGTGTTTGACTTTCCATTTCCATAACTATATTTAACACTTTTGTTCTGAACATTAGTTTTTGATATCTAGTGAATCTTTTTAATGAAGGCTGCAGAGACTGAAAGAAAGCCAAATCCTCACTTTCCAGCTCCAGTTGCTTAGACTTTAAGCATTCTAATAACTGTGCCTCAAATTCGGATGGTGCTTGCTTTTTAGATTTTACTTGTTTTTGTTTTAATGTTGGGTGAGAACTTTCTTGACGTGAAGTACCTGGTTGCGTGGACTCATTACGTGTTTCTAAATTACGTTGTGATGTTAGTTGAGAACTTTCTTGACGTGAAGTACCTAGTTGCGTGGACTCATTAGGTGTTTCTAAATTACTTTGTTCAGACATTTCTTCACAGAGTGACTCTTCTCCGGCAGTTTCCGTTGTACTGTCTAAGAAAGTCAAAATGTCATAGTAAGAATATTTCTTCTTCTTCTTACTCCCAGAGCCGGATGGCTGATTTTTTTCAGATATCTTGTCTTTCTGGTAAGTGTCCCTTGCTGTTCGCCAGCGTTGTTGTATTTTCTTGTCTGAAATGACAAAATATAATAAGTAGTTGGCAAAAGTACACACAGTTTCAGATCAAGTTACCCAAAACCAGTACCAATAAAATTTGCCATCATCAATATTAAGGTGAAAACTTCCGGAAGTCACTAGCGCTGTAAGTTTTTAATTTGTTTTAACAAAAATTAGCTTCATTAGATTCCTTTCATTTGTCGGAAATTTTACCATAGGGGTTAATTTATACAGAGGAGATTTCTTATAAAATATTAACAGCACAGTTATGTATCTCAAATCTGCTAAAAGTGGCCACTTTTAGCAGATATGAGATACATAACTATACTTCGAACATTTCATATGAAATCATAACTGCATAAATACCCCCCTATGATAAAATTTTCGGCAAATGATAGAAATCTAACGTAGCTACAGTACTGTAGTTAAAACGAATTAAAAACTTCTAGCGCTAGCTACTTCCGTGCCCTTTCACCTTAAGGGTATTTATTTTTCTTCTGAAGTAAAATTCGAGCGGTGCATGCCGTCTTATGTCTGATGTCAGCATTATTAATATATTATATAATCATAATATTATTAATATATTGTTTTTGTTTTCAGATATTTGGCAACTGGTAATACATTCACTGATCTACACTATTCCTACGTGATTGGAATTGCAACAATTAGCGAAATAGTAAGACAAGTTTGTTACATAATATGGATTGAACTAAAGTCTGAATGTATTCCACAGCTTAATGGGATCAAATGGAAAGAAATCGCAGAGGGATTTCTCACATATACAAATTTTCCTAATTGCTTGGGTGCTATTGATGGAAAACATATAAGAGTGATTCGACCGCCGCACAGTGGATCACTATATTTTAATTATAAGAAATATTATTCTGTAGTGCTCCTCGCAATGTGTGATGCTGATTATAATTTTACATATATTAATGTCGGTACCAGTGGAAGTAACGCCGATTCAACCATCTTTAGAAGGAGTCATTTGTATACGAAACTGGAAAGTAACACGTTGGGTATCCCTGACCCGCAAGAGTTGCCTATTATTTGCCCCGAAGTAGCTTATCCATCTAGTGTAAGAGCAAAGTTGCCGTTCGTGATAGTGGGAGACGAGGCATTTGGTTTATCATCACATGTGATGCGGCCTTATGCTCGTGATAATTTACCTTACAAAAAGAAAATATTTAATTACCGTCTGTCCAGAGCTAGAAGGTACATAGAATGCACTTTTGGAATTATGTCAAATAAATTTAGAATATTTCACAGATCCATGACTGTCAAGTTAGATCTAGCACAATTAATAGTCAAGACGGCATGTGTACTTCACAATTTCATAAGGAAACGGGATGGATACATGGTCAGCCATACATTTGTCACAAATGGTTTTACGGGACCACTACCCAGGCAGCAGACTGAAAGTAGTAATACGTCGGCAAGTAATATCAGAGATATATTTGCAGATTACTTTATCAATGAAGGAAAAGTCTCCTGGCAACACCGATATATAATTAATTAACTAAACTCAAAAGGTTTTAGAAGGTTTTTGATGTTATTTGTGAATTAAATAATTATGCTTATATTAATAAAGTAATGATGCTTGTATAAATAAAATAATAAACCAAACACATACCCGCCTCTTTTCTTTCCTCTTCGCTCAAATTTTCGTAGTTAGGTGCCAATTCCTTCAAAATATCTCTCCATGCAGCCTCTCTCGCGTCCCTGTTTTTGTATAATTCATTGCGTTTATCCCACAAAACGGGCCGCAGATGAACTTCAATGATTACTCGCTCTGTATCGATTTTCATTTCGGCAGTACAATACGGCGCGTGCGCCCCGTTTGACTCTAAAATGGGCACTGAAGTTGTAGGCAGTGCTTACGCATGCGGATACCCCGCACCGGGGTGGCGCCCCGCACAGCGCCCCGCGTCCCGCGTGCGTATATCACGCTTTACAATAGATACCTATATGAAATTGTTCTTTGCGGATGCTACGCATGCGGGCCAATCCCGCGTGCGTGAGCAAATCCGCGTGACACTAAAAGCGCCCATAATATAGTAGCAATGACCAATACAGTGGATAGTGGATATAATATAAATACTGATACTTACAACTTATATACAGTTCCATGTAGAACAATATTACTGAGTACTTGGTAAAGCCAGCTTAATCCCTACCTCATTTATCAGTTTAATACGGTCTTAGATGCATGGAGACCTTGTTATGTAGCCTGGTTTTGACATAGTAGTTACGTCGATATACTGTCAACGGCAAACTAATCACGTTCACAGGAAATAAATTAACACTTTAGTCACCTTTGGTTTTATTCATGTACCTAAACATTCTTGGAAACATATATAACATAAAAATTATTTATCTGTGATGGTTATAATAGAATAAATGTTTATTTATATTATATTATTGTTTTAAGCGGTCTAATTTAAAATTGTACCAAATTTGTCGAAATCATATTGGAACAAAATACACACTCATACATGTTTTTGGTGTGTGTTTATTTATAATTATGTTATTACTCATAGGTGTTTTGGACGTATGAAATATCTTTAAAAAAATGAGAAATAGCTACAATAACAATAGAATACAAAAGTAAATTTCGCAACTATATGCAAGACTATAATAGCTCATGTGGGAAATTGGGTGATCCGGAAAGCAGAAGACCTTGCTCGGATAGACCCTGTCCTATCCGAGCAAGGCTCGGTTGTCCGGATATTACCAATATTATACGACACGTAATATCTTATGATAACTGCTATGGTTATGGTTATGGTTTGTAAAGTGGCTTTGATCCAGTTCATTTCAGCCCTGTTACACTGCGACCAATGTGATCTATTGTGATAGCCACTGTTAACTATAGCTCACTGCAAACATTGATTCTTTTCATGAATCTTATTATGTCTTTTGCAGTGAGCTGACGTATCTCAAATGGTTGAAGAATTGGACTTCCCAAAGAGATGTTACGTTTACGCATTAAAGGACCACATTCAGAGAGAATGTGTAGCGGGGTGTCATCTGCACTATTACAGAATCTACACGCTCTGCAATCTCTGAGACCTAAGATTGAGAGGTGTTTGTTTAATCTGCAGTGCCCCGTTAATGTCCTGGTTAATATGCTTAAGTTTTCTCTACTTAGCCCTTGTGCCTCATTCGCAGCCTTTTTGTTGAAGTCTTGGATTAGGGTTTTGGAATGGGCTAAGCCCGGAGTGTTGCTCCAGAGTTTAATGCACTCTTGTGAACATGATGTATCATGGGTTGATTTAACAAGACTCCTTGGGACACCACAGAAGGGTTTAGGGCCAAATTGAGTGCTTTTAGCGCCAATTCTTGCAAGTTCGTCGGCGTATTCATTGCCTTCGATCCCTGCATGTCCTGGAACCTATCGAAGTGTAACTCTGTTCATTCCTCCCAGAGTATTCAGTATAGTCCGGCAGTTGTCTACAAGCTTTGAGACTGATCTGTTGGAGTCTATAGCGGACAGAGCCGCCTGACTATCTGTGTGGATATAAATATACTTGCCGACGTAGTCTTTATTTAGGATGGTGTCCTTCTATTCTATTATGGCGTATACCTCCGACTGGAAAACGGAGGCAAGATTTCCCAAGTTGACAGATTTGCCAAATTTGGGGCACTCTCCGAAGATTCCACAGCCAACGTCAGAACCCGAGAATTCAATACTAAAGTTGCTGATGAGGTCAAATTTCGACAGCATGGCGTCACTCACCATGTCTAATACAGGACTTCTCAGTAAGGATTGCTCAAATAGCCGCAGCGAGTTTGAGAGCCAGTTAGTCCGCATATAAGTCATTACTCTATGCATGCTGGCCCTCGCCTCCTTTTGTAGATATAGGTTTAGGGGCGGCAGTTGCAGAAGTGCATTTAGGGCTGCTCCCGGCGTGGACGTCATGGCTCCTGTTGTTATCGCGCATGCAGTTCTTTGAAGGCTTCCTAATTTGGCAATAACGGTCTTTTGGGCAATTTTTCTGTACCAGACCACAGAGCCATATGATATAAGTGGTCTTACAATGGCTGTGTACAGCCAAGGGCCATGTTGGGCTTTACACCCCATTTTTGGCCGACAAGACGACTACAACTACTTAAGGCAAATTTTGCCTTTTGCACAATACCGTCCACTTGACTATTCCAGGTAAGTTTCTGGTCTAAAGTAATTCCCAGATATTTTACCTTGTCGGAAAACGGTATAGATCTATTATTCAGTCGCGGAGATATGAGGCCTTCTAACTTCCGCTTCCTTGTGAAAGGAACTAGGACAGTTTTGTCAGCATTAACCTCCAGTTCATTTTCGTGGCACCATTTGGATATTATGTTAAGCGCTTTCTGTATAAGGTACGAGATGGTACTTTGGCTGTCGCCTCGAATCATTATCACTAGGTCATCAGCATAACCTTGAGTGTCAATTCGAAGTTCATCCATCTTATAGAGAACCCCATCAATGACAAGGGTCCATAGTAGAGGGGAAATGACGCTTCCTTGTGGACATCCTTTTGTGGTTATTACATCAAGAGAGACACCATGTAGCCTCAATCTAACAATCCTACTTGAGAGCATCGACTCAACCCATTTGACCGTGGTAGAGTCGGCCATTTTATCGGCTAAAGCCTTAACTAAGGCCTTTATGGGCGTTTTATCAAAAGCTCCTTCAATGTCTAGGAAGGCGCAAAGCGCAATTTGTTTGTCCTCAAGTGCCCTTTCTACCCTGTCTACGAGTTGTAATAGGGTGGTTTCAGTAGATCTACCTCTACAATAGGCATGTTGAGTACGGTGGATGGGGTTATTAGGTAAAACCTTATATCTGATGTACCTGTCTATCACCTTCTCCATACCTTTCAATAAGGATGAGGTAAGGATGATTGGTCGGAAGGATTTTGGAATTTAGTAGTCCTTTCTGCCAGCCTTTGGAATAAACAGTACCTTGACCTTAGTCCACTGTTCTGGGATGTGTCCACATGCAAAACTCGCTCTGTAGATCCTGAGTAAATGTGGAAGGAGAATGTCAATAACTTTCTGCAGCAAGATAGGAAGGATGCCATCCTCCCCACTTGCTTTATAGGGTTGGAACGATTTAATTGCCCATTTCACCTGTGCCGGTCTTATTACTTTGGCGGACATACACCAGTCCTCCCTACGAGTTCTATATGGTGTACTCGCCTTAAGTTCTTCAACCTCAACATTTAGCGCTCCAGGGAAATGGGTTGAGACTAGAAGTTCCAAGCTTTCCTTCTCATCGGATGTGAAAGTCCCATCTGGTCTTTCGAGAGCATTTTATGAAGTCTTGCACCTTGAGTCGTACTCATGACATCCTCACATAGCTTCCTCCATGATGCTCTGCGGGACCTCCTTATTTCTTTATTGTATTCCGTCAAGGCTTTTGTGTAAACTGACCAGTTTTTGGTGTTTTTAGCCTTGTTGAATAATATTCGGGTTTTCTTTCTAAGGTTTTCAAGCTTAGAGTTCCACCACGGTACTTCTCGATCCGAGGTCTTTGTTTCTAGTGGACAGCTCGTTTCATAGGCATCTATAATACCTTGCGTCAAAGCCGATACGGCTAGATCAAGGCTCTCTACGGACTTGATACTCTTCGGAATTGATTCTAGGTTCCGCCTTAGGTTTACCTGGTAGGTGTCCCAGGTAGTCCGTCTCGGATTCCTAAAGGTTATGGTTCGGCAGTCAAGAGTGGCTGCTAAAGAAAAAGTTATGGGTTTGTGGTGGACATGGAGTTTTCATTACTTACCTTCCAGTTTGGGATATGTCTGGCAAGGTCCAAAACTTCCTGCCTTGCTCTGGTTACAAAGGTAGGAGTACAACCTATGTTAAGAAGGTCAAGATGGTTAGAGTTAAGGAAATCATTGAGAATCTCACCTCTATTATTGATGTTAGTGCTCCCCCATGCGGAGTGGTGAGCGTTGGCATCGCACCCAACCAGTAGTTCGGCCTTGTGCTTCCGCGCATATTCCACCACAGGCCTGATGATGTTGGTAGGCCGAGCAAATGATTACTCTAGACCCAGTCCACCCTAAATAAATAAGCCGAAATTTACATAAGCCGCCACTGAGTCGTCGGAGCATAACTCTGTAACAGGCAAGAACTCAACATTTTTGTTAAAGATTATGCAGGCTCGAGGCCGCACACCACCGGCGTAAAATAAGGTCTTACCAGCAATATTTAGTCCTAGGATGGAAGTGCCAGCAACCCAAGGTTCTTGAATGATAGTGAGGTCTGCTGTTCCTTCTCCAAGATAGCGCTCCATTACTGCAGTGGCAGTGGCAGCTACAGCATGGTGGAGGTTAGCTTGAAGAATCCTCGCCGGTTAACCCTTGGGTGCCATTTTTAGGGCTTTTTGTCTTTTGCAGGTCTAATCGTCCTTTTGTGCGGTTTTTCACCGCGAGGACGTCCGGCCTGCGATTTGCCCTTAGTTGGACCTTTAGTTAAAGGTCTTGCTCTGACAGAGGAAACCGAGGCTCCAATTCCAGATGTACTTGGAGCCTCTGTCAGTGCTGGAATAGATAATAATAATAATAACTCGAGGTGCCCGGAGCGTTCTGTACCCCTACCTGGGCCAGAGCCGACCCTTGTGAGATTGTTGGGTCCGTAGAGGTTGCAATAGTGTTGGTAGTTCCACTCTTAAATTTGAAACTGACCCTCTTGAATCCAATGATCGCTTTGGACTCTACAGCTTTCAGGGCTTCAGCAGACGGGTCGTCAACGTTGAAGGTCGTAACTCGACCTCCTGTCTCGACCCTGTCATATAGCACCTTCCAGAGCTCTGTGTTGAGTCCTTCGTTCTGTACCCGCAGTAGGGAGAGCGCTTCATCTACGCTAGATGCTTCGCTCTCCGGAATAAAAGTTGTGACCGTTTGAGGTTTTGGCAGTTCTTTCTCGTCCATAATGGAGAGCTGCGCCTCGGGCCACGGTTTTAAATTGGGAACTTCTCCCGCTAGCCAGTCTTGATCAAAATCCAGCCTGGCCTGTGTGAGAAGCCCAGAAACTTAGGTCCCGTGCCCTTTGTGGTCATTTTAGAAATGGCCAGGATTAGGGCTCGGTGGACAAGTTTCATCTGTTCCTCACTCATAGCGTCCGAATTACGGATCCCTAATCGTGTGGAACCTACTGTGTCCTTATAGCTGGGTTTAATAACACCAGCTTGCTCGGTCTGAGGAATCAACCTACTCGTTTTGCGAGGTTGCAACTTGGGAGAATCTTCTTCAGAGCGTGCGCGCTTTAGCGCTTTCAGCTCAGGGGTAGGCCTCTCCTTTAGGATTTGGTCCCAAGGCTTCCTGCGTAGGGCGAGGGCCTCCTCGGCTCCTACCCCAGCGATCAGCTTCTTGTACCTCTTCCTAGCGGCACCTCCCAAGCGGTGTCGAACCCTCTTGGGAGCCTCATCAGTCTGGGTCGTCGGTTGGGGCAATTCGGAAGCGCTTGATGCACTTTCCTCTACCACCTGTCTCGGCTCCTCGACATTCGAGTGTGACGCGGGTGGAAAGGACAGCAAAGCCCTCTCCAAAGCGTCTACTATTCCATCCTGGGAATATTCTTCCCAGGAGGAGACTAATCGGTTTAAGTTTTTTTGTTTGTTTTGGTCCATATAAGTCCCACGAGTAGCTAGGGAAAGGAAATTCACGGACAGCAAAGCCCCGCATGCCGCCCGAAGGGCTGGGTAATACTCCGATTCGCCCCGGTTTCGGAGAGACACCGTTTAAGACTGGGCATCCCCTCAGCCACTACTCTACAGAAAGTCACTAACAGATACCCAGGATGCACCGGCCAGTAGTCTTCATTCCGGGAGAATAGAACATTCCACCTCGGACTGAAGGCCCTTTAGCATACGTGGAGGTAATGTCTCGTAGCACCCCATGATAACTACTAACTTAAGATATAAAATAATAAGGTCATGTGTAATAATTGGCGGTGGGCAAAAGACCACGCAGACGATCACCCAGCCGCTATTCGGACCAGATCTTGACATTAACTGGCCTACCATTTAAGACCGCAATGAGAAACGCCGAGGACCGAAAGGAGTTTTTTATTTTTTATGAAAATGAGGGACGAGACGATCGAGACGTTCAGCTAATGGTATCTAATACGACTTGCCCATTACAATGCATTACCGATCAGGATTCTTGAAAAACCCAAAAATTCTAAGCGGCACTTCAATTGCGCTCGTCACCTTGAGATGTAAGATGTTAAATCTAATTTGCCCAGTAATTTCACTAGAAACACAGTAATGTTTACACATTACTGCTTCACGGCAGAAATAAGCACAGTTGTAGTACCCATAATCTAGCCGGCATCCTGTGTAAAGGAGCCTCCCACTGGTATAGTACACAGTGGAAGGCTTTAGTGATCAACGTAACAAAAACTTTAATAAGTAGATACGGACAGACCTTCAGAAATGAAGAATGCGAAGAGAGTGTTATAATTTAAGCCATTTATTTAGCTACCTTTTATTTACAAAATAAAATTATACACATTCTAATTTCTTTTACGAATACTCTTAAAGTTTTAGTTTTATTTTGTATACAGACGGAAACATTGCCTTTATCAATCATATCCCAATTTTAAAGTAATTCTAGTAAATGCAATTAAGAACTTACTTGAAAACCTAAAACGAATAACAATTTCAAGGTTCAACAATTGTTGACGAAATGCTATCCGCAATTAATGATTTAGAGGCTATAGTAAATTTTCCTGATATAATTTCTCCGACATATCTAATTTGTCAAAGCTACGAGATAACAAGGCTTATAAGCAAAAGCTAAATGATGTATAATTTCGTCATATGATTTCATTTATAACCGACTTCAAAAAAGGAGGAATCGGTATGTTTTTATTTTTGTTACCTCAGAATTTTCGACTGGGTGAATTGATTTTGATAATTATTTTTTTATTTGAAATTCTGGTGCTTCCCGTGCGGTCCCATTGATGTGTGGTCCAATTTGGTCTAGATCTGACAATGGCAACCATGAGAAAACACTATTCCAAAACAATAGATATAATATGCACTAAAAAGTATATACATAATTGCGTATGTTTATACAATCTAACTAATTAATCTAACAATTCTAGTAACGGTTATTATTATTTTTTGACTCGATGTCAGCCAATGTAGGTTTGTAAGTAAGTCGGTTGTTTTTTGCTAATTTTTTTTATTGTTTTCTAAAATCATATAAGTTCTTAACGTCATTATCTTAATAATTATTTTTGTTGTAATATCACTACCACCGCTTACAAAACAATTGTCCCTATGCAAAAAGAAAAATAATGATCATAAAGAGCTCTCGCAGAGTTCTTATTTTGCATTCTTTTATAACGAATGTCACCAATATAATATCGTACAAAAGTTATTCCCAGGTTGCCTGATTATTTAGAAAAATTGCACTCAGTATTAAGATTTACAGCAGAACCATTTTTTATTGTAAGCTACGAATTTATTTACTTTGTTGGGACTTTATTAGCGTAAATATTTCCACTTAAAGCTATAATATTTTCTGAAGATAAAATTACAACAGGAACATTTCTTATTGAATAAATTTATTTTGCTGCAACTTTATTTTTAAAATGTGTTTTCAAAAACTTTAAATATTATAGTTACAAGCAAGAAGAGATACAGGGTCCTTAATATATCTTATATCTTAAAACGAGCAATTCTTGTATATAAATAAAATATAATATATAATCTGAATCTCGGAAATTGCTCCAACAATTTTAATGAAATTTAGTATACAGGTAGTTTCGGGGGCGTGAAATCGATCTAGCTAGGTTTCAATTATTAAAAAAATGTAGTTTTATCCGTGTTTTAATGAGAAACTTCTACAATAAAATAAGAATAGAAAGGGAAATTTCGCCACTCTATACCAGACTATAATAGCTCAGATGGAACATTGGGTGATCCGGAAAACAGAAGACCCCGGTGCGAATCCAGATGTCCTATTAGTATTTTTTGTTCAAGTTTTGTACTTGCTTAAATTATAAAATCCTAAACTCTACTTGAGTTTTACATAAATAATATCATTGAAGCTTCAAACCTTGATAATACAAATATATGTGTGTACACATGCACAGAGAATCCCTCGGGAGCTACTTCAAATACACTAGTAACTGCGGGCGGTAAATACAGACTGTGATCTTTCACGACATTAAGAGGTTTCAGTTCACTCCAGTTACACTTGCGTGCTTAAACATTTCGGATACATTGAATTAGAAACATACTTTGAAGCAAATTTTACATCAACTAGATATAAAATATCTAGTTTAATTTGCAAAAAAACAAATCTTATAACTATTTACAATACTAGGATTACGTTTAATTAAGACTTATTATGGGGAAGTGTACCAAGAATACTGGCAGCATTTCCGCCTTGGATAGCTAGACTAATCCGTTGACCGAAATAGCTGCCAGCGCTTGGGTATCCAGTAGCCCTGTTGAGGTGCGTAGATAGTACTTTGTGAATTCTCCGCGCCTCTGGGTCCCACGAGCAAAGACTCTCAACACCAAACGGCACAAAGATATATGACTCACTGAGACCAATCTATTTACGACGTTTGCTGTCTTCGGCAGTCGAAGTAGCAGCAACAGCAACTGACGTAACTTGGACATGAGAAGGAGCCAGAGTGTCGACGCAAGTCGCGTCCCACACCAGCGCCCTTCCCTGTGCCCAAGACACCTATCTAAGTTTTTAAATCTATTTTTTTTCAAGTCCTAAACTTATGTTTCTTAGCCTACCAAATATCCGTTGTAATTGAAAGGTGAATGAAAAAGGTATGGCTGGATATCTGGTAATCACCTGAATGAAATTGTCTTTAGAACCGAATATATATTATGTGTAGGACAACATACATGTTTCATTGCATCAACAAGTGAAAAAGTTGATACGTTGAAAATGAAAAATTTGATCGAGCGGTATGCCTCAGATAGGCGTGATTTTTTCTTAATTTTTTTTTTTGTTTTTTAGTGAATCAGAAGTACAGTAACTATTCATTTGTCTAAATATGTGTAGATCTACTAAATTTTGCGATGCAACAATGAACTTTTTTTTTATGGAATAGGAGGACAAACGAGCGTACGGGTCACCTGGTGTTAAGTGATCACCGCCGCCCACAGAGTACTGGGTCCCCGAAAATTCGAGCTGCTCTGCGTTGCACGTGGTCAAATGGATCGAGCTGATACTGGTGTGCGCCAGACCAGAGATGACAGCAAAATTCCATGTGTGGCCGGACCTGCGCTTTGTAGAGCGCTAGAATGTGGGCCGGCTTGAAGTATTGCCGTGCTCTATTGATGACGCCTAGCTTCTTCGAAGCCAATTTGGCTTTGCCCTCCAGATGGCCACGAATTTGGCAATCGCTCGAGATTTCGAGACCCAGTATTCCGATACTAGGCGAGGCTTTAAGGGAAGTGTTGTCGAAGAGCGCAAACTTGAGTCTTCTGGGGGTTAAATTGGACAAGGTTCCATTTACCCCATTCCGCGACCTTCTCGAGAGAGGACTCGATAGAAGACACAAGTTTTTCCCGGCACTGGTCGACGATTTCCCGAAAGAGAACTGCATGGCCCGTGTATACGGCATTACCAGTGCTGTCGTCTGCATAGCAATGTATGTTATGTTACTTGATTACAGGCATTAAGATTGGCAGTAAGAAATTCTGCCACAGATCGCACCCTTACTGTAATTCTTTAAGGAGTTCCATTGATCATCATATTCGACTACGTTACGGTAGATGACTCAAATATTCGGATAGCATAACAAAGATTTGGCTGAGTATCGTTAATTTGCTGCTAAGAATTGAAGAGTTCCGTTACTTTATCATGGATTCCAAAATCAAAACCTAACCAAACTCTCACCAAACTACCTTTGAAGTATCCCTTCCAATAAAAAAATAATTATCAATATCGGTTGGCGCGATATTGAGTTATTCGTAAATTTGTCGCGCACTTATATCAGATTTAAGACTTTTATGGTTTTATGTTTTATGTTTTATTTTTATGGTTCATGAATGTCATTGTCAGATCTGGACCAAATTGGATGGACCAATGGGAAGCAATAGCTTTCAAGTAATAATAAGAAATATCAAAATCGCTTCATCCAGTAGAAAGTTATGAGGTATCAAGCATAAAAAAACATACCGACGAATTGAGAACCTCCTCCTTTTTTGAAGTCGGTTAAAAAGTAGCTAGTATGCAAAATATTTATGGAGTTTCGTCGTAATGTTATACTTTTGATATAATAAAAAAAACATCAGCACGCACAGCGCAATTCAAATAATACACATATAAACAATATAGGCAATTAGTTGATTGTCTCTCATCAGACCTGAGTCCTGTATATTACTTTATATTAAATGAACTCAGTATTTGGGTCACCACTACTGCTAATAATTATTTTTATTAGGCACTGCTATTAAAGTCACTGGGAGTTTTGCTATGACGTAGGTTAACAGTGAGCTCCTGATGTTTTGGCAGGCTCGCAAGTGCCATAAACGCCTAGTGAAAAAAAGTTCTTAATTTGATTCCTTTTTGATGGCAGCTAATACCCTTTCCGTTCCGGGAACTCTGATCGCGCGGTATGCCTCACATCGGCGTGGTTTTGGGGCTCGTGCAGCGTTCTGTCTTAGCGTATTATTTTACGTGTAGCAATATATTGCGTATTAGGATGATTTGAATGAATGTATCAGAAAGCTATTGAAACAAGCTATAAGACCATGCAAAATAAACCTTCTTATAAACAAAATAAGGGTCAGAACTTGGTAAGGGAGTACTGTGCCGTACGGTACACTCGGTTTTGGTGCATCAGAAAAATTTATGCCCTGGGGCACTGACGATTCGGATAGGATACACCACAAAATCAAGTGAAAGCAGTATTTGCACATTTGAACTAGTGTCGCTTATTGATAAGAGATTTATAATTATATTGATAGATGGAGGCAATGACGTTCTATACATATAGACAATGCACCTCAAACAAAATCAAAGTCGAAATATGGCACATGCCACAAATGACACCGTAATAACCGTCGACTGCTATGTCTATACATTTCTTCGTTTACTCCAGTTTTTTAAGATGTTGTTGGTCAATAAGCAGCAATGTAAACACAATTTCAGTTTCAGCTGCGTATTTTGAATTAAGAACCCGATTTGGACAGTGAAATCAGTGGAGTAGGAGTTAAGTATTTCTTAAACCCAGATGAAAAAGAGGGTGGGTATAAGTTTTACTTTCATCAGTCTGTCCTTATTTTCCTATCAAGATCTGTTCAGTCGAATGGTTTTTACGTTTTTAATCAAAAATCACACTCATATTATTATTACATATAATAATTAAAAAAAAAAAAATAAAAAAAATAAAAAAAAAAAAAAAAAAAAAAAAAAAAATTATTGAATTAGGCGTTACTTTGCGGAAATCCATAATTATACAAATTATTTAAGTTTTCTTTAGTGTTAATTCCGCCAATATTTGTCTTTAAAATAATCCAATTGTTTTAAATATAATAATTAGTTAAACTGCTTATTTAAATGTTAAGTTCCTTGAATTAAATTAAATTTGTCTTTTGGACTTGGATATCTTTTTGGTATATTCTTACACTAAGCGGATATCAAAATATATTTGTATGACAGCTTTTGTCAAATTATAAAATAAAATTAAAAATGTAGTTAAATCCAAACAACTTCATTCATTTAGTGATGAAATATAAATATGCTTATTTGTTTTGAAAATTTCTTCACATACTCTCTTGCTACCAACTGGCGCCAATTCTCTTTCATTATCTCGTGTACAGGAAAGCTGAAGAATGAGCTTTTACATATTTTGTAAATAAGTATCAAATATCACTAGGTAACGATACTTCCGTGATAACGTGTAAAAAGCACTAGTATGTAATTGTTCACGTTCTTGTAATCATTGCTCACTAGGCCTTAAGAAATGAACAAAAAACAACTGACTTCAAAAACACTATTCCAAAACATTAGATATAATATGTAGGTACTAAAAAGTATAAAAATAATTACGTATTTTATACAATCTAATTAACGATTATTGTTATTTATTTATCAGTGCAAATTATTGCGGCTGATTGTCCAGGAATAGGGACTGGCAGTAACTTTTCCAAACTTCAGTTATGCGATCTAGCTCTGGAACTACCATACCATCACTGTTTTTAACGGCCCTGGTTTTGGAAGTGAGTGATTTTGTGATGGATCAAATTTTATCATAGAGATCCCTGGACTCATGTCTGTTAGCGTGAGCGTCGATTTGTTCGCATAATTTGTGAAGATAGGCATTATAGTCCCGCCTGTATCCTGCTTGTATTTGCACCGATAGTTTGTTCAAGCCACTCTCTCAGCTAACCTCTGCCCCTTTTGCCTTTAATGTGCGTCTCCATTCGACCAGTTCTAGGGTGCTATCTGTTATCCAGTGTTGCCGTTTGTATGCCACATTCGGTAATCCAGGTGCCGCAATGGAGTCTGTTACCAGCCTCTTAGTTCGATCCCACAGCACGTCAGGTATCTCCCCGATTTAGTTTGCATTATTCCATTCCACCCAGTTCCGTTTTGCTGCAGCGTAAAACTTTGAGCTATCCTTTACTTCGATTCTACTCTGCTTTACGAGAGTTTGAACTGCTCTTAGTTTTAGCTTAAACCTTGAGATCAGTAGTTGATGGTCAGATCCACAGTCTGCACCAGGTAGAGTATGAGCATTTCTGATAGATGTTCTCCATCGCGATCGAACGAAAATGTAGTCTATTTGATAGCGATATTTACCGTCTGGTAATATCCAAGTGAATAGCCTACTTGGATGTTGTTGGAAAAAGCTATTTACTATCACCAGGTCATTTTCAGTCGCAAACTGTATGAGACGTTCACCTCTTTCGTGGCGTGCTCCAAGACCAAATCCGCCCTCACAACGGCTAAGATGGTTAGAGCTTCTCTATTAGGGACTTTTGTAATGGTGGTCTCTAGTTCTGAATAGAATATCTCTATAATATCGTCATTAGCAGTGCTGTTAGGGGCATGCATTTGCACGATGGTCAGATTAACTGGTCAAGCTTTTAGTTTGACGCTAATAATCCGGTCGTTTACTGCTTCAAAGCCGATCACACAGTTTCTCTGGTGTGCGGGTATTAGGAGAGCAACACCGTTCTGGCTACTGTTGTCATTTCCAGAGAAGTATACGGCATGTGATTTAGTAAGAAAGTATCCGATACCTCTCCAATAGGTTTCACTAAGTCCACAGCTATTGAGGGCGCACCTGTTGATCTCTCACTCCAAGATGTTAATCTTCCCGGGGCTAAGTAAGCCGCGCACGTTCCATATTCCTATCGTTTGAATTTGTCGCAGCTTAACAGATATTCCAATAGCTGAATTTCCATGAGGAGCCTGGTCTCCTGCTGCCTCGTGGCCGGTAGCATATTTCCCACCGCCTGCCCCGGAAGCAATGCGGCGTCGGTTGCTAGGCGGATTGCATGGCTTTCGTGATCTCTCTTATTGTACTTTCATGATTACTTTCTTGGGAAAGTTGGTTGTAGTGGTTTCCCGTTTCCTTCTGCACCAGTTCTTTTAAGGATTATTTGGATCTCCAATATGCTGAAGCCTCTTCTGTTAGGTTGCCCCGCCAGATGTGAGTCCCGTCACAGGTCTGTCCCCAGAGCCTCATCCGTTGTCTAGCAGGAGGTACCGCGTGCAGGTGAGGTTGACATTTGGGGCCGATTAGATGTTGTTCTGGTTCTCCCCCTTCCCCCTCTACTTACTAGAATTGGATTGTATAAAAATACGCAATTATTTTTATACTTTTTAGCTCAAATTATATCTATTGCTATGGAATAGTGTTTAGAAGATCCTCCTTTTTTGAAGTCGGTTAAAAAACTCATTGTTCTAGACTGACTCAAGTACGCCCACTTGGGCGTAGTATTAGTTGCCACTCTTTGCGATAACAGCTGCGGTATCTAGTTAGAGCACAGCGGAAACCAATCCTTAATCTAAGGTACCATAATTAATTACAAAATAATTTATATGTAAAGTTAAAATCCATTAAAAATATTGAGATTTTCTCAACTTAATTGGTTCTCTGTGTTGGTTCTTGTCAAAATATTTTGTGTTTTGAGGAAGAAAGTTAAACATTCTCCTATTTCTAATTAGCTGTATTTGTATATTTCGTTTCTCAAAAATTAAATATAAACATTAGCTGTGTAATTGCAAAAAAGCAAAACATGTGTTGAATACTTTTTTTTTAAAGTTTATTTCAAATTTGTCTTTTCTGTTTTTAAGCGTTCATCAATCTTTAGACATTGCTTATATTTAAAGAGTTAAAGCTTGTCTAAGGTATGTCTAACGGATATATCATATTCATATGGAAGATTTAGATTATATGATGACAGATAGATGACAGCTGACAAAAGTTGCGTTCCGTTCCTTTAATTATTGTTCCTGTACAGTTCCTTATATGTTGTGTTCAACGATGTTCTAGTTAAACACAAGCTAAACACTGTTTTGTAATAGAAAAGACAAACTCCATTTTAGACGTTGTTATTGTTTGGTGACTGACGTTGCTATAGTTAGGTGACTGTCTATCAAAACACATGTCTACGCTATGTTTAAATATCACCAAAGAGGAGGTTTTGAGTTGGTAGGGGGTGTTTACACCCGAGCCTTTCTTTTTGCGCCCAAACAAAGGGAAAGGGCTACCCTCCGGGATAACGACGTGAATGCTCATGCATACCAACGCAGCCTAAGTCTGCGTTGGTTATGTGGCGACCTAACGGACCCGCCTGGAGCTCTAAATATGTAAATGTATTTTCTTCCTCTTGGTAAAAAAGGGATATGATCACTTAACGTAAGCTGCGTGTACGCCCGTTTGGCCTCCTCTTGCATAAAAAATATTTGACCCTGTTTTATTTACAAAATTGATTTTAATTTTATATCGGATAATAAGTTAAATGGGGTATTATTGTGTTTTCTTTGCTAGGATTTTTTATTAAAATTTTGTCACCCTCAGTTTAATAATTTCTCATGTATATTTCCATAGTTACTAATGACCAATCAAATTAGAAATTGAGCGCTACGTCGAAGACATACATATTGAGAATTCCTTAAAATTATATCAATTATAGTCCATCTTAGTTAAGATGATTATTGAAGTGATAACTTCTTAGGGAAGGCAAGCCGTAACGTAACGCGTTACGCCAGTCTGTCTAGCTTCCCTTCCTCTTTCGCATACGACAGAGATAGGCAAGCTCCTCCTGTCTCACTCTAACCAATTATCACTTTAATAAGATTTAATAATGTACATACACAAAACTCTGATGTACATATTCAAGAATTGCAACTAAGAATTAAATATATTTTATAATCAATAAAACTTATTATTAATAAATAACCTTTCCTTACATTATTAATAAACATAAAATTTAAGTAATAAACTAACCTTTTATCAATTTGAACAATTTCAATATTAAAAAGTTTAACTTAGATTAGCTTAAGTTATCATTTTACCAGTGGGAGGCTCCTTTGCACAGGAAGCCGGCTAGATTATGGGTACCACAATGGTGCCTATTTCTGCCGTGAAGCTGTAATGTGTAAACATTACTGTATTTCGGTCAAGCAAATGAGACTTAACATCTTATGTCTCAAAGTGACGAGCGCAATTATTGTAGTGCCGAGTAGAAATTTTTGATTTTTCAAGAATTCTGTGCGGCACTGCATTGTAATGGGTAGGGCGAATTAATTACCATCAGCTGAACGTCCTGCTCGTCTCGTCCCTTATTTTTATAAAAAAAAACTTCTGTCGGACGTTTATTTAATAACAGACACATATTATTGTCTCATCTTAATACGACGAGAACACCAGTTTGAATAATCAAAACCGCAGATTTTTTCGAATAGAAACAGATACAAGTTAATTGTTTAATCTATTCACCAGAAAATGATTTTGTGAACAAAGTATAATTTTTTTTCGAAGCTGAAGAGAGATACAATAGCTTGTATGGGATGAATGTGAGTTTGCTCTGATATTGAATTCTCTCACAACAGACCGCGGACAATGCTTTTGACGTTGGTTTGAATTGTTCATTGTATTTTTGCAGGATAATTTCGACGTTGATTGACTTTTGCACAGTAAATTTGTTCTAGTAGCTTCATTACATTCTCCGCTGTTTTTATTGGATAAATACAACAATAACGTTTTACTGTAATAAAAAAAAACGGGTAAAAATAATTCAGGGTCGTATCATTTTAATAGTTTTTATGAAATCAAGTCGAATATGAAGTATATGAAAAATTCACAATTATATCTACTATTTGTTTTTTTTAAGTGATAACCGTCACTTCTGGGATAAATTACACAAATTAAAATATGTGAAAACAAAAATTTATAAACGATGCAGTACTTGAACCCGTGACCTCTCGCGTTCCGTGAGAGCGCTCTTTCTACTGAGCCAACCGTTCGAGTGACGTATCGTTGATAAATCTTGTATGTCTTTCAAATTTTCTGAATGTTTAAAAATGTTTCTAATATGATGTTTTAATTGATATAAATATTATTAACATATAAAATAAACTTAAGTATTCTAGAAATTAATTTTATTTAGGATATTTATTGAAGTATATGATATCGTCTTGATGTAACTGCATCACCATATTATAATCATTATTAGTTACTATGAACTTTTAAATTTTGTATCCAATATCTGGAACGATTTGTCTTGCTTTTAGGGTGTTCTACAGCTATACAGCGGAATTGTTAAGGTGAGCTCAGGTGGCTAGCCCAATATTATTTCCACTATTTTTTTTTACTTTAGCTAAATAACTTACATGATGCCCGTTGGGCAAATATTATAAGCTGCAGCCAGAGAAAAGAATCGATACCTGCCCTACAGCCCAGACAGACCCGTCGTCTCGTTATCTTAAGCAAATATGATCTCCAAATGTTTGTGTGACTCACGCACATACTACAAATTAAGCATCTATTCACAATTGGCACAATGTCTGGTCGAAGAACGGGCACAAACCTTTCAAAATATCAGGTCACTCCGATAAGTCTGTAAACATCCTACGAAGGTCCCAAAAATCTAGGAGAAACTAGTCATACCTGTGCGCACGATTTACCTAAGTTTAAGGCCGCTATCCTAGAAATCGACAAAATAGCGCATAATTGAAACCATTTCTTGATGGTTTATATAAAGCTGATATTTTTACAAAAAATAATTATATTTCTACACAATATGTCACATAAAAATTAATTTCTTCTTAACATTTCTATTTTTATAGACAGTGCGAAAAAAAATCACCAGACTACCCCAAACTTTAACAGTTGGAGACATGCTAATCATTCTAGATAAAAATTGTACGAAAATTAATTAATTGTACACCAACAACAATGCTATTTAACATGACATAGTTTTGTTAGTTTTTTAATGAAAATTGTATTATAATTGTAATAAATGAAATATACTTCTAATTCTGAATTAAAACTATGGCGATCTTGTGTGAGAGAAGTAACCAAGCTCCACTTGATTCCTCAAGGCCATTGGCTCAATCCCCAGCCTTAATACCGGAAACAAAACCTCGCATACCATACCACCCTTTGTATTCTATGAGTGTTAACATTAAGTTGTGTACACAAAACTGTATTCGTCATGAATCTTTCTGCTTTCAATTGGTTTAGTGTTACCAAGCATTCGTAATTACTTGTAGGCCTTTGAAGTTAAGAGAGACTTGCTTCTGTGAACAGCTGACACTTAAATGAAATTCTAATTACAATTAACACATATTTGTGTTGGTTTCGTAGTTTGATCAACACAAAATTAATTGTATAACACATAGATATAGTATAACAAACAATTACATAGGAGAGTGATATTGTGGTGGGTTGGCCGTATAGGGAGAATGGAAAATATAAGATTGACGCCAAATTTAAAAGACGAGTGCGAAATGAATTCTTGAGTAAGTTCAACCTAGGCTTACTTGTCAGGGATTTAAATCAAATATTTTAAACAAAATAGTATTTAAAATCACTTATTGAACATCTTAATAATAATAATAAATCTATATAAATGAATTACTGTTCGTTAGACTCGCTAAAACTCTAGAACGGTTGGACCGATTTGGCTAATTATGGTCTTGAATTATTTGTGGAAGCCCAGGGAAGGTTTAAAAGGTGAATAAATATGAAAAATGCTCAGAATAAAATAAAAACAACAATTCAGTTTTTCCTTTGATGTGTCCCCCGTCGTTCAGAAATCAAATTGAAAGTATAGTTTAAAATGAATAACTAATAAGAATTTTTATATCTTTCTAACTTGCTCAGGAGGTTAAAAATAAACTTAATTTTAGTTAGCTATAGTTGGTATAAAGTTGTTAACTAACCATCAGATTATTTTTATCTTAAGTTTTGTCAAAAAATAAAATTTCTGAACCTAACCGCACCACAAAACAAAACAAAAAATATAGTTTATCAGAAAGCTTTAAATTGATTAACAGTCTGTATCATAACTGTGTGTGTCTGTCAATATCAAATTTTAACCTTATAAATTGTCAGTATTTCAGGAAAACTATGTTTTGTAAGTAAACAACATCTTGTGTAATTAATCGAAAATAATAATAAAATTTAAATAATACAGAACATTTCTTTTTATTTATTTTCATAAAAAAGGATTCCTTTTGTCTATATTAAGTTTATTTCATACAAAAGCTTAGGTCCTTTATTTATCGATTGAGGCAGTACTCGTATGAAGTCTGCCGGGTCAGCTAGTAATATATAATAATAATATTGACACACTCTGGTACCACCCATATGAAAAAGTATACCTTAAACCTGACAAAAACGGGCGGAAGAAACTCAACGGGCTTCTTTTTTATATAAAATACTATAATATATTTAATCTTCTCAATAAATCCAATCCAATAAGTGATTTTAAGTCCAATTTTAAAGAAAAATACTTGAATTTGAAATGATAGAACAATACCGTTCTACAATATTTTATTGGTGTAATTAAAATAATTAAAAGTTTTTTAAATAACGAACATTTCAAACAAATGGAATAATGATCCATAATTTATAATTATAAGAATAAAATTACCTAAAGGATAACAGCGTATTTTTTTGTCCCGATAAAAAATTAAGTTACTATCTCGGTGTTGTAATATAAAATTTAAATGTAATCATATATTTTAACCGACTTCAAAAAAGGAAGGGGTTCATTTCAAGTAATTTTAAGCTTTATCTCTCTGTTGTATAATATATACCATCACTAGAAGCCACAACCTGAGAGTTGAACAAAGCAAACCGAATTTTATAACGAGGCGGACTCGAACGGTTAGTTCAGTTCGTTAGAGCACCGGCACGGAACGCCGGAGGTCGTGGGTTCGAATCCCGCATCGTTCATAAAATTTTGTTTTTTAAATTTTATTTGTATATATCATAGTTAAAAATGAATTGTGACCCACCTCAATGTCATTTTCCTACGGTCATAATACACAAGTAGGTCGATATTCGCTTGATCATACATTTACTCACTAACTCATTATGATTTTAAACATTTTTTATTTTTTTAAAGTGATAACCCTCACTTCTGAGATTAATTACATAAATTTCATTCGAAAACATAATTTATGTACGATGCGGGACTCGCACCGTACATTTTATTGTTTTTTTTTTATGGTATGCAACAGGTATGTCAAGAAATGCGTTGCCGGCCTTTAAGGTGGGAGTATGCTTTTTTCTTGAAGGTCCCCAAGTCGTATCTGTTCGGGAAGACCGCTGCCGGTAGTTGATTCCACAAAGTGGCTGTGCGAGGCAAGAAATTTCTGATGATTCTCAAATCTCAAGATGGTACTTTGCACGTAATGTCCGATGGTGGAATTCGGCCGCTGGAATCAACCCGAACAGCTCTTCTGAGCACTCCCCGTGATAAATGCGGTAGAAGATGCAGAGAGAACCCACATCTCTACGCAATGCTAGAGAATCAAGCCGATCGGAGATGACTTGATCGTCGACGATTCGAGCTGCTCTTCGTTGTATGCGGCCAAATGGAAGAAGCTGGTACTGGGGAGCACCCGCCCAGAGGTGAGAACAGTACTCCATGTGAGGCCGAATTTGCGCCTTATAAAGTTGCAGGCGGTGGCTTTTAGTGAAGTACTGTCTCGCCTTACTGAGTACACCAAGCTTTTTAGAGGCCAGTTTGGCCTTCTCTTCCAAGTGGCCACGGAACTGAACGTCGCTCGATATATCGACGCCAAGTATGCCAATACAGGCTGTGGCAGTTAGAGGAGTGATCTCGAATCGAGGGGATACGACAAATGGAGACTTTTTAGTGGTGAACACATAAACTTGTGTTTTCTTGGGGTTGAATTGGACTAAATTTTGTCGGCCCCATTCCGAGACTTTGCAAAGCATAGTCTCGATTTCAGACACAAGTTTGATCCGGTTCTCGTCGACGCTATCCCGGGACATGTTGGCACGACCGGTGTAGGAAGCATACCCCGTGCTGTCGTCTGCATAGCAATGAATATTGCTGATTTGTTGTGTCTGTCTGACATTTTGTTGTGTAATTAAACCCCGGAATTGAGTGTTTATTAATTTTAAAAAAATAACAAATTGATTAGATTTGAAAGAGCGAAATCTCAAGTCAAATTTCTAATATGCAAATATTGGGGTTGAGCAGGCTATCAACTGTAAAATAGATCCTGTAGGTGAAGCTGTAACATGAAAGTTGAACAGAGAAATATCAAGATTGTTGGCTCAGTGGAGGAGGGCTAGCACGGAACGCGAGAGGCCGCGGGTTCGAGTCCCACATCGTTCATAAATATTGTTTTCGAATTTAATTTGTGTTATCATTTTATTAGACACTGGCAGTCCACCAATTGTCGTACAACCTTTTTCGTGCAAATATATATCTATTTTTATGCTTTTAAAAGAATTATCATCAAAATAGGTCATGATTCAATTTTGTCGATGGTACATAAGATTATATTCTGATGTACATCCGAGAATAGGCCAAGGCTAGCGTCAGGTAGTAATCAGTTTCCAATATTGTCATTGAGGTTACGTTCACAGGAAATTCACTTAAAACCCAGCTATCAAGGTTAAATATCATAACATCGATGTGAAATTAGTTTAGATTTGTTACTGCTATAAGTTGCTTCTTCAATATATTTTTACGTGAAATTTTTTCCTAATCCAAGCTAATTTAAATTCCGCCGAAAGTTAATAACTTTTAGACCTGGCTGGCTACTTTTAATTTTTATGTAAACTGCTATGATTGAGAAATTCCAAACTCTTTGATTACGGGTTCGGAATTTACCGGCTTAATTAAAATACTTTAATTCGAAATTCAGAGTTCAGATGAAAAGCGCCTGTCTGTCATTACCAAAGGAGGGGTGAGTAATTAATCAAGAAATGAGCCTTGTTTGCGCAGGTTTTCGGTGTAATTGTTAACAAACAACTAAAAGCATTACTTACGGGGCTTTATTTATTTGGATCATCAACATTACATATATTACAAATGTATATTAACTTATACCATGTCTGATATCAGTAATCATATAAATGAACATATCATTCGATGGAAAAAGTGTGGTATATACAGTCATAATATTTCCTATTATACTAATTTTATATTTATTGAGCTATTGCATAGCTTCTATCGCGGGCCTTGAGCGTGGAGACCGAATCCAGAAATTCCGTAACGAAAATAACCTAACACTTACTTACTAGATGTATATAGATATTTCGGCACGGTCATTACAGTTGCCGTGGAACAGCGGTTATCACGTATGCTTTTTGTGCAGAAGGTCCCACGTTCGAGCCTGGGGTACATCTTGATTTTTTTTTATTTCTTTATTTTTTATCAAGTTTTTTTAATTTTTATTATCATGACAAGCATTTTTATTTAGTTTCACCTGTCCCGTTGTCTCTCTGTAATCAAATCTTGCTAGTTAAATTTTACTCACTCCCCGTTTACTTTTTTTTAAATTAATTTTATAAAATAAAAAACCGCATAAATAAAATAAATAAATAATTATAATTGCATAAGTTGATAAAAATGCTATGCAATAGCTTTACCGCGGCAGTCCCCGAGTGCCATTAAATTCTTATTTTGATAGTAATTCTAGGTATACACTTAGTAATTTGCATTTTGCATTTAAGAGCTACAGGGCAAAGATAAAAAACAAAAACTCTCTTGATTTTTTTGTATGCTTCATAACGAAGAGGTGCATAATACTTGGAGAAAGAACATCTGAGTTCAATTCTCCATAACGTAGGCTTTCTTTAAGATGTCGAAATCGACAGTTAAGTACTGCAAGCATCATATTTGCAGAGATAGACTAATTAATGATGGATGAAAATTTGAAATTGCTTTTTTATTCGACTATTCAAAGTCAAAGTCAAATAAATTTTATTCAATTAGGCTTAAGCAAAGCGCTTTTGAATCGTCACTATAAATATTAGAAAAAACTAAGGCTCGTGAGAAAAACATACAAGAAACTCAAGGGCCACTCTTTTCAATAAATAGAGTATTTTACAATGGCTGTAATATACAAAACAAATTGAATTGTAAGGTGCTGTATCCAATATATGAATCTTGTTAGTTAAATAAGAATAAACTGTTTAAAAATAAATTATCGTATATTGGATCCATCAACCTGATGGATCCGTCGTTATTACTGTGACAATTAGTAATCACATTCAACAAATACAATTATTTATTTCGGGCTCCGTACGCTTCTTTGTTGATCTATTATCTATTCCTAACAAACTAGCGTGCGCCAATACAATGAGATGTGTTATGTGTAAAGCTTGTGTCCCATGGTCCGAAAAATCGCGGACGCACGCAATCTAGCTCGCACGACGGACGCACTTATTAATTCTATGTAGTAATGATAAATTCATCTGAACCATTTCCCATAATTTTAACTGCGGCAGAGTGGGACTAGGTGCTACTAAGGGGCGTCATAGTAGAAAACATTATTAGATAACTATACACTTACCTTGACCGACTTTTGTTGTATGATGAGATCCACCAGCGAGGTTTCTTTTTAATTTTACGCGATCGCTCATTGGTAATATTCGCATTTAATATAATCACAGTGGCAGCTGCAGCGACGATACGTTCTCTTTCACTTTGTATTTTGAAATGAAGCTTGAAAAGATCTACACAGTTCGACACGCACCGTTAGAACAGTCCTGCCTGCGGTGCGTCGCCGTCCGTGCTCGTCGGCTGTGCGTGGCTGATCCGTAGAATAGCGGACCATGAGACCCCAGCTTAAGACATCTCATTAAATTCGCGCTCTTCATTACGATTTATTACAATTTTGTTTTCAAATGTCACTTGTACATTAATCCTAGAAGTGAGGGTTATCACTTTAAAAACACAAATTATTTAATGTGTTAAATAAGCCACAACCTGAGAGTTGAACAAGGCATACAAGATTTTATGACGATACATCACTCGAACGGTTAGCTTAGTTGGAAGAGCAACTCGCACGGAACGCGAGAGGTCGTTGGTTCGAGTCCCGCATCGTCCATTAAATTTTGTTTTCAAATTTATTTGTGTAATATTATATAAACTAATATTATAAGGAGGAAAAATTTGTGTTTTTGTATGTATGTTTGTAATGTCTTCACGCAAAAACTACTCGACCGATTACAAAGCTGCATCTTCACAGTGTGACATAGGCTATATTACATTTTCAAAAACAGTAAGGTGGTAAACAAGGTGTAAAAAAATAAGTCTTTAAAAACCTGTCATTGAGTGCGCTGCGCAAACTATTGATGATAGAACAAAAAAATGATCTACAGTGTTAAAGAACGTATCAATATCTACAAAAAAGTACGCAATATCCAACTACTAAAGGTATGCTACTATAAATAAGCGCGTACACCTTCCTTAAAGGCCGGCAACGCTCTTGTGATTCCTCTGGTGTTGCAAGAGAATGTGGGCGGCGGTGATCACTTAACACCAGGTGACCCGTACGCTCGTTTGTCCTCCTATTCCATAAAAAAATACTTTTTTTATATTTTAAAAGTAAATAAAAGTGCTGACATTAACCATATTATTCATACCTTTATATTAATCCTAATCCCATTTAATTTTACTTAAGATCATTTCAATACCTGTAAAATACTTTTTAATTATTAATATCGGGCATTCCCTTCAAAACATTAACGAATTTAAAAATTTCAATCTAAAGTAAATAGTGTAATAATAAAATATTAGCTAAGTGAAATAAAACCTTTATGTTAAGCTAAACTATAGTCCGACTTAGTAGACTTTCCACTACCAAGAGATCGGTACCTACGCGAGTGAAACCGCGGGGAATCGCTAGTAATAAATAAATATAAATGTGTGCGTGTTTGTGTAAATTTTTCTATATTTAAAGTAAAGGTCTTGCGATCAAACATTGTGTGTGGTTCGACCATACATAGTAAATACATTTATTGCCGTTTTCACCCGTACCTTAAACCTAGCTAATATTTGATCAAACTTTTTGTAATTTCATACGTACGCCACGCACACTAGCTATTGGTGGTCAAATCGTTTTTATATCTAACAGCTTGTGTTAATCAAATATCTTCTCAATAAGATCCTCTCACAGCTCAAGATAAAAAACCGTCTGTCCACGATATTCCACCAACGAATTCTTTTGTATTTTGGCCACATAGTGCGAAGGGGTAATGAGAGCCTGAAGGAATTGATCGTATTTACTCAAATAGTAATCGAGCCCGAGGCCGATCTCCAGATGGACCGACTAAATAAAAGACTCCAGGTCCCTGAGTTTTAGCTCCGCCGTCAAGGCCGCGATGGATAGAAGCCGATGGAAACAAATAGTTCACTCCAAGTGTGGACCACTTGTTGATGACCACGATTCTCAGTCATGAGGGAACGACTAGAGAGAGAGAAATAAATATAGTTTTTAAGTTATAGAAACGCTGAAACTCTTATAATATTCGTATATAAATATATAATATACTGTCTTAATTTAATAATGGACAAAAGTTTTTTGAACCTTTTTTAAGCCAATATGCTTTAGTGCTCCAAATGGAATGAACTGAAGCTTTATGCAAATGTGGCAAAGGACAAGTTGGCTTCTTCATTATTTATATAAATAATATTTTGAAGTTGAATTATAAGTAAATATATATATAAAATATTATTTACAAACTCTGCTTTTCAAAAGTTTTTGACGTTCTAAAATAATTAGTTTTAAACTTTTCAGTCTGCATATTTCTGTACGAAATAAGCGATGCAGATATTAAGATGAAGACACTTTCTGAGAACAGGTTGATATGATATAACCGGGCTTATTTCCGCAACTCGACGACTGTGCGCCTATTTTGCGTGTGTGGGATATATATTTATATATTTGTTATAACTGCCAGTCAAACTCCTCTAGAAACCTTAAAAGGCATAAAAGGCATTTATTTTCTCAAAATTTAATTCTTTACAATTCTTTTTGATGTCATTTCTAATAACTACTAGGTACTACTACCGCTTCGGAAACAAATGGCGCTCTGAGAATGAAGAAGCGGCGCAGGAAACTCTCCCAGCATTCTTTTTTTGCGCTCTTTTCAATAAAAATATACAATATTGTATAGTCATTTCTATCGCTATAAAATAATCACAATCTAGTCCCAGGCTGTCCGATCATTTAGATATTCAGCAGTGGAGTAATAGGATTTACGACAGAGCCATTTTTTTATAAAACATTTAAATTTATTTATAGATAATGCCTGAACAGTGGCTGGGACTTTATTATAGAAGTGTATACATTTACCCTTAAAGCTATTATGTATATTATGAAGCCTACTAGAATTAGTTACAAGCAATCCCTTGTTTCTAGTGTTATAATAATGAAAATCACTGTTAAGAGCTTTGCCTTAACGACTTCCGGGAGTGTGTTTGGCGTGCCAAGATGGACCTGGACTATGAAGAAGTACATGCCACCATGCAGGCCCTGAACAGGGGACTGTCAGTTATAGCTATATTAAACAGATGTTTATTATTAGGACCGTACCCAGTTAAGGCCACCGTTATCTGTCTAGGTTGAATTCTATTGAGCTTATTAAGACGATTTGCCATAATGGCATCAATGTTAGGGAGTGTCTCCCAACAATAAATAACAGTTGTTAGAATTAGCAAAATAATTTTTTATTCGAAATTTCATGTCATGAATTTAATAAGATCCTTCTTAGGTTTATTTTATTTACAAAAACACTTTTACTGATAAACAAAATATCAAAAAATGGAAACAAACCATATTTCGTTACTAGATAAATTGACAATTTTTTTTTTAATTATTAGTCATTATATTTATTTTATATATTTAATGAGACTTGACTAAAATAATAAATAACAAAAATAATATTTATGGGAATAATATTTGTTTTCCTTTTATGATAAAATCCTAAGTTTTATCATTTTAAATATAGCCTTAGGCTAACAATCAATTTAATTTCAACTTAATTTACGAACGAGAGTAAAACTAAGTGTCCATTAGCAATATTCTTACTGTTCTTAATAGAGTTAAGGGGAAGACACTATGTTCTTGTGTTCTTTACACTTAGCACATATTACTTACACTGTGTTCTGCACTACTTCACTACACTAACTCAAAAGTTAGTGTAGTGAAAAGCTAATGAACCTTTTGAGGTTTAAGTTCTTTTGAGTATTCTCACAAGGTCAGTAGTGTTCACTTGATTGTTGGTGAAGTAGCAAGGCAGTAGTGTATCTATATGCGTAATTATAATTTTCAAAATATTATAACAGGCTTACCTTTTTATATTTTTCATTTCTTAGAACCGCTTTTCATCACTAGTTGAAATATTGTGATCCGTGCTCGCAAATTTTTGACCACATGATAATTTCATATTGGGCAACAATATCAACAGTGGAGAACGAACCAGTGGGAGGCTCCTTTACACCAGTGGGAGGCTCGTTTGCACGAGATGCCGGCTAGATTATGCGTACCACGACGGCGCCTAATTCTGCCGTGAAGAAATATTTTTTTTAAATGAAAATAAGGGACAAGACGAGCAGGACTTTCAGCTGATGGTAATTGATACGCCCTGCCCATTACAATGCAGTTCCGCTCAGGATTATTGAAACCCCCAAAAATTCTGAGCGGCACTACAACTGCGCTCGTCACCTTGAGACAAGATTTTAAGTCTCATTTGCCCAGTAATTTGCCCGTGAAGCAATAATATAAACATTATTGTGTTTCGATCTGTAGAGCGTCGTAGCTAGTGAAATTACTGGGCAAATGAGACTTGACATCTTATGTCTCAAGGTGACGCAACTGTTGTGATGCTCAGAATTTTTAGGGTTTTTCAAGAATCCTGATTGTAATTGACAGGGCGTATCAATTACCATCAGCTGAACGTACTGCTCGTCTTGTTCCTTATTTTCATAAAAAAAAACTGATAAAAAAACGTTTTTTGCGGAGAGTGAACTGATTACTTGTTTATTATCTCTCTTGATGAATCTTAAAATGTGCACCCACGCTTTTCGCAACAAAGAATAAACGAAAAATAAAATCTTCATTTTCACTTAAACTAGCATTCCTCATCTTTACATTATTATCAGTGTTTATTTTATTCAGGCATCTAAAACAGGCACATCTGCATTTATAATAAGCTAAAAATCACTAAGATACATAAATATATATTTGCGTAAAACAAACGATTTGCTTAGTCTAACACGTGGCCTATTTATGTTTAAAACAGTAGCTTTAAATCGTTTCAATGTATTTAAGAAACACAATTTATAAAAACTTCATTAACAAGCAAATATTGTGGTTACTTTAGAATTTTAAGCTGACTTCAAACAGTTGCGAATCGGGGTACTTAACTCTTTCATCCTACAAAAAGGATATTTGCAGAAAATTATTAACAAATATTTCTTGTTAATGAGAAGCGTTGAAAGTATTCCTATTGTAATCAAAATTTAATCTTACCAAAGGATTTCCCTTTCCATCAAAATATTTCGTTATAAAATATCAAATTTATATTTAAATATCGCGAATTCCAAGTTACATATTTTTTATAGTGAGTGATTATTTTACCTGATCAACGGCGGTTAAGGTTTTTTGCAATACCACTGAATCACAAGAGCACAGTTTTAGTACAACAGGTTGTTTTTAAACAAACACATGAAATAAAATCATAAATACTATCCGCATCACCTTGAAAACTGACATCCGCGCGGTTTTCAAGAAATTTATTGCCTCGTACAGCCAGTTTGTGGATGCAATTACCAGCTGCTGTTATCCCGAATCGATGTGACTTAGGGACCTTCAAGAAGAGAGCATACTCCTACTTTAAAGGCCGGCAACGCATCTCTTGACACCGACTGTTGTGGTGGATGTCCATTGGTAGTTGCCTCACCACTCCCCATCACGCTAGACTCTTGTCCGTTTCCCCTTCATATATATAAAAGAACACCAATTAACTTAAATAGAAAAAAAAAACCTTAGTTAATTTTGATCAATAAATACTCTTGACTTTTATGAATGTCAAAGTTACATTTTACTATTTACAGCTTTGATTGAAAGAAGTGGGAAGACACTCATTGCTACTATTCTTACAGCATTTAACAAATTATTTATACAATATATACGTTAACGTTTTTTTATTTTTTATTACTATACGTTCATTTACAAATAAAAAATTGTTTACGACCTGATATAATCTTAAATATCCGGACGACCGAGCCATGCTTGGATTTTTAAGAATGTACAAAAGTTGAACAAAAAAAAAACTAATACGACATCTGGATTTGAACCGGGTCTTCTGCTTTCCGGATCACCCAATGTCCCATCCGAGCTGTTATAGTCCTGTATATAGTGGTGAAATTTACCTTTATATTCTAATGTTATTGTAGCTGTTTCTCATAAAAAGACGGATAAAACTACATTTTTTAAAATTGAAAGCTAGATCGATTTATCTTCCCCGAAATCCCGTGTATACTAAATTTTATGAAAATCGTTGGAGACGTCTCCAAGATTGAGATTGAGAATATATATATACAAGAATTGCTTGTTTAAACATATAAGATTAAACTTATACGTATTTATTTCAAATTCAAAATTTTTATTCAAAATAGGATTCATTATCACTTATTGAATATCAAAAACTACCACACATTCAAAACAGACTGCCTCAGACCTGAGAAGAACGGGCGCAAGAAACTCAGCCTTTTTTTTTTATAAAAATATGGATAACTTTGTAATATCGTACAATAAACATTTATAATGAAAGAGCTTGAGGATGCTCGCTTCATTCCCAGTCTGTGGTATTATTAAGAAAGTCATTTATGTTATAGTAAATTTTCTCACAAAAACGTTAATTAACAATTCTTTGTAATTTCGTAACACATTTGTTTTGTAATTTTTTTGGGATCTGGGATATTGTAAAAACATATACATCGCCCAATAAAAGACTTACTAATTCGACTTAACCCGAGTAGTAGGCATAACAAGTTTATTTTTGTTCATTTGTTGCATTTGCATTTAATTGAAGTCTCAACAAAAAATGAAATTCCTTCGGAAATGACCACCTTTGGCATTTATGGGAACCTTAAATCTGTGGTTTCCATAGAAATTTAGCCACTGCTTGCACTCCTTTTTCACAAAAATGAATCTTTCTGTTTTGTGAGATAATAACCAAGTCGTATTTTTCTGACCACTTGTAATACCTTTTGTAGCTATAAGCGTGCTTTTTGTTACTCTGCATTATATAGTTCTGTTCAATTGAGAAAAGGAAATTTCTGTACTTTTCGTCTGAGTTTTGGGATAGCAAGCATTTTAATCGAGTGTTAGCTGTAGGTATTAACGTAGGGCATGTCCTGCATATCGATGATAAGGTCCGCTGATGGTACGGGAAAGAGTCCTAGTCCTAGTCCTAGTCCTACCTTTATTTCTGGCTATACATTTTTTGGTTTATTAGAGAATTTCTGCCAATTCTGGCTTTAACAGCATTAAAAGCCTTTTTAATTTAACCAGCACGTGGCTGCCCCTATCTTTTATGGTCTTCGATAAAGGATGGGTTTATGTATCAATAGTACGATACCCTGATACCTAGAAAGAAAGAAAAATCATTTATACACTTAGATCATAATTATACTTATGAATGTTAATGATTTTACCACCACTTCGGGAACATTAAGCCTTAAAGAGAAGAAGTGGCAAGAAACTTAATTCCACTCTTTTAAACTTGTATTTACAGTCAATGTTTCAATGTTTACATTATGTTTTATATTTATATATATATACACGTGATTATTTTGTGGTGTTGTTTTTTAAATTATTGAGGTCCCTTCTAAATAATGGTCTTATAATAGATAGGAATTATAATATTATTCCTATGTCTGAGTTCTGTGTGAGTACATTGATTCAATCCAATCTTGTTTGCAGTACGTCAATTTGATCAAATATCTGGATATAAGAGTGGGACGTGCTTTAATATAATCATTGTACACAATTATGCACGAAAACGTGATATAAATGGAATACAATAAATTAGGAAGCAATTTTCAACATTTAAGTAACAATATAAACCTACATGCCTGATGAGAAAGCTCATGGTCGCTGAGAGGATAATGGAGATTGCTATAACCGGAATTTCCCTGCGAGATTCAATCAGAAATGAGAAAATCTGTAAGAGAACCAAAGTCACCGTAACATTGCGCAGTTGGTTGCGAACCTGAAGTGACAGTGTGCAGGGCACATAGTTCGACGGAATGATGGCCGATGGGGCAGAAAAGTCCTCGAATAGCGACCACGTACCGAAAGACGCAGTTTTGGTAGGCTCCCCACAAGATAGGCCGGCGATCTGGTTAAGATCAGCGGAATACTTTGCTGAGGGCAGCGCAGGACCAATCATCGTGGAGATCTTTGGGGGACGTCTTCCTGCTGATGATGACATACATACTGCAGATCCATCGAAACCATTGAGATAGAAATGTGACGAACAACACATACCAACTGAAATGTTCCGTCTTATTATTTATATTGAGAGAAAAGGAAACATTCTCACAAGGTTGTATTTGAATTGCCACCCATAGTTATGGGTCTTATACCAACACGCGATCGACACCACGGGTTTCCAAGTGGGGATTCCATTCCTTTGCCATCCTTAAAAAGATATTAAATTCTAAAATGTTGATTATTACGATAACTTACAATTTGATAAAAGCATAATCGCTTTTATGCGATTAGATTTGCAAATGACCAAACTTACCAAAAGAAAGTGTTGTCATAGAATGGTATATCGATGATTACAAAATAACGCTAGTTTAAGTAAACCATGATTATCATATACGTCGATTAAATGGAAACAGTTTAACTTAAAAAAAGTAAAGTTATACAATTTATGTTTGTGTTTAAACAGTTATGCTTGCCCTGTACTTTCCCCGGGGCGTAAAAAGAATGGGGGAGTCCCAGTCCCATGGGTGTCGTCAGCACAATCGGGCCAGACTCGTCCGGGTTAATTACCACACTCTCGCACAGAATACCGGCGTGAAGTAGCGGCCTAGTGCCACTACGTTTCGCCTAAGTTATTGTCGAGGACCAGAGGCCAATCTACCCCTCCCTCCACCCGAATATGACAGCGGATCCAAAAAAGATTTTACCCCAGGAGGGTACCGGCTCTACCAGAGTCGGAGAATCCCATCCCTCGGAAGGGCAGCCCGAGCACTCTCGCTCGGGCCCTTCGTTTTCTGGTGAGGACACAGAACCGCGCATGACCGAGGACAAACGAGGCGGTAACACCACGGCACCCCGCTAAAGGCTCAACATCGACTTTTGCAATATCAGGGGAATTCACTCCAATTTAAACGCCATTCATCACCACCTTGAGATGGCGCAGCCGGCGTTGTGTTTCCTTACGGAGACGCAGTATCTCGACCTAGCGATACGTCATATTTAACGTACCCCGGGTACAAAATTGAGACATTTTTTTGCCACATGCCGGGGTATGTGTGTACGTTAGGGAGGATATCTGCTGTTGCCGTCTCGGCAATTTTGAGGGTAAGGACCTGTCTACTCTCTGGCTCCGCGTAGATTTAGAGGACCGCGTCCGCATCTATGCGTGTGTCTGCAGGTCCTATAGTGGACACGAATCATTTCATGCGGCAATTGACGACGCAACGTGCTTGCATAGATCCCCTCCGCTGAAATCGTAGTCTTGGGTGATTTCAACGGGCACAATGCCGAATGGCTTGGATCACGTACCACAGAGTACACAGGGCGATTTGTGCATAATTTTGCATTGACGTATGGTTTGTCCCAATTGGTTGATCGGCAACGCGGCTCCCAGATGTGGATAGCCACATGTCGTCCTTATTAGATCTTCTGCTGACTACACATCCTAATAGTTACCAGGTCTCTGTCGACGCCCCTCTCGGAACGTACGACAACTGCCTGGTCAGGAGTGTAGTACCTATCCGACGCCAACGTTGCAGACCACCAGCGACCCACCGTGTTTGGCACTACAAGTCAGCAGATTGGGATAGGATGCGTTCCTTTTTCGCATCCTACTCTTGGGGCAAGGTTTGTTTCCCTTCGGATGATCCTAGTGCCTGCGCGGTTGCAGTAGCCGATGTGATACTACAGGGCATGGATATTTTTATACCAAGCTCTGTAGTGCCGATCGGTGGCAGATCACAGCCCTGGTTCGATGCGTCAGTTAAAGCAGCTGCTTGCAAAAAACAGGCATATCGAACTTGGGTTGCGGCGCTGGCCTCAAAAGATCCGATTTGTTTCTTCTGCATATCAATGATATGTTTGAGACCTCCATCATACATTGCTATGCAGACGACAGCACTGGTGATGAGGTATACACGGGCCATGCAGTTCTCTCTCGGGAAATCGCCGACCAGTGCCGGGAGAAACAATTGTCTTCTATCGATTCGTCTCTTGAGAAGATCGCGGAATGGGGTAAATTGAGGCTTGTTCAATTTAACCCCCAGATGACCCAAGTTTTCGCGTTTACCACTAAAAAAACCCCATTTGTCGTATAACCGCTCTTCGACAACATTTCCCTTAAAGCCTCGCCTAGTATCGGAATACTGGGTCTCGAAATCACGAGCGATTGACAATTTCGTGGCCATCTGGAGGGCAAAGCCAAATTGGCTTCGAAGAAACTGGGCGTCATTAATAGAGCACGGCAATACTTCAAGCCAGCCAACATTCTAGCGCTCTACAAAGCGCAGGTCCGGCCAAACAAGGAGTACTGCTGTCATCTCTGGTCTGGCGCACCCCAGTAACAGCTCGATCTATTTGAACGCGTGCAACGCAGAACAGTTCGAATTGTCGGGGACTCAGTGCTCTGTGAACGGCTGGATCACTTGGCGTTGCGTAGAGACGCCGCTGCATTCTGTCTTCTACCGCATTTATCACGGGGAGTGTTCCCAAGAGCTGTTGTGTTGCAAGAGATTGTGAGCGGCGGTGATCACTTAACAACAGGTGACCCGTACGCTCGTATGTCCTCCTATTCCATTAAAAAAATACAATATAATAAATAGTTTTATGTTTCTTTCACTACTTAGGCAAACGCATGTAATCTTGTTAACTAATAAAAAAAATAGGCATATTTTTAAAACACACAAACTTAAATTATATCCTTAATATTATAAGTATGACATACAATAAGGCGAAACTGAAACAAATTTCAAATAACATAAATATGAAGCACAAAGATAAGCTAACTCTATCGTCTATTATAAACAGAAAACTATTAGAAAAAATATCGATACAGTTATTGATATTTGCTAAGTCATTATATATAAGAGATAATCTATTAACTGGTGCATTATGTGATGTCCACAACCGAGAAGTTGGAACAAAGAAAGTCCTTACATTTCTAGTCCTACAAGGATTACAGTATAGAGAAAACCTGTACAACAGTTTAGTAGGAATATGTTGACGATGATATAAAATAGTTAAAATAATAACCTCGAGATGTTTACAATAAATTTTTCCAATAATAAGTCGAGACAGACATCTCCGACCCCTAATGTCCATTTATTTTGAGGTTTGAAAGTAAACAGACTAGAAAAATATATTGTGAGTCCTTTATATACCCAAGTCCATTATTATCTCAGGACCTTTCTGAACATTATTTGAGTTTTAATGGCCTCCTTTCACAAATCAAGGGAAACCCTTAAAACTTTCGGGGTCTTCTGTATAAATTGGACTAGATATTATATTCTTGTATTTTGAACTGAGTATTTACCTTAAGTTAATAATGTGATTTTCTTTACAATTAAAGGGTCTAATTGAAATTTAAATCAAAACAAATCAAAATTAATTTATTCATGTAGGTCACGGAAATGACACTTATGAATGTCAAAAAAATTATTTTAATTAAATAAATAAAGGAATTCTGTGAGCATTTTATATATGTATTATAACTTATAAGAATCTGAAGCCGAGCCTCCGGCAACAGGATCATCCTGCCACCACACGCAGCGCCCGTTCACTAGCATGACTCATGAGCACCCTCAACCATATTTTAGGGAAGGGTATGACCCGTGCCATGTCGCCGCCACGAGCAGTGACATTTAAGCGAGTATGACGAAGCCTGTTACGAGACCTCAACCAAACAACAAAAAAAGAAATAATTAATATTTAATGTTTAGTACTACCTGGTTACATTATCTCTATATCTGACGTTGATGACGTCACATCAGTGTGACACATGCATCACTAGGATGTTAATATTAATAAATCAACTACGATTTAATTTTCTGTAATGTGATGTAAAGTACGTTGTGATGTTTATAATTATAACTAGCTGACCCGGCAAACGTTGTTTTGCCATATAAAGTATAATTCACGCGATAGTTTTATAAGTAAAAAAATATTGCCTATATTATAGCCTGTACATCATTTTGTTCTATTGTCAATAGTTTTTGCAGCGCACGCAAAAATAGGTTTTCGATTTTCCACCTTGTGTTACAAAATAGCAATTTTATTACGGATCCCTAATTTTGAAAATAAAACATAGCCTATAGCCTTCCTCGATAAATGGACTACCCAACACTGAAAGAATCATTCAAATCGGACCAGTAGTACCAGAGATTAGCGCGTTCAAACAAACAAACAAACAAACACTGCAGCTTTATAATATTAAGTATAGATAAATAATTATAATAATAATTGTAAACATCACAACGAATGAAATAATCTGTGTTAAGAACAAATACTATTTATTTTTCTATATTACATTATTAGAACACAGACGAATAAAAAAAGAAGGACTCCGCGCCATGATATTAAGAAGTGAAGCAACATTACGCTAGTGTGTGTGCAGTTAAGGGGGATACCAGATAACACAATTTTTTTCCTGTTATTAGTCATAAGATTATATAGCCACGTTACTTGTAACTCCGACTTTTTAATATCTGATAGTCAGATTGTTTTCTTAAATAAAAATAAATATCGTTATATTATAAGTAAATAAATAAATTGCATAAACAATTACACCTTGAAAGTAAAGTTTGCCGCTTTCTTTCAATTCAAGAATCAAACTTTACCAGTCAAGATGATGAACGGATGAGGCTGTTATATATTTTTGAGTCACCATATATATCATTACAGAATACAATGCGAAGAACAAACAATGATATTACGTTTGACATGACAGCGAATGTTCAACAAAAACAAACAAAAGAGAGAATGGAAGAGGCTGTATCGTAAAGTACCTTTGTCAAGATAAATAATTTAGAAGTTACGTATATATATGCACAGTGGTTTCGTTTATTTTTACCGGTGGGAGGCTTCTTTGTACCGGATGCCGGCTAGATTATGAGTACGACAACGGCGCCTATTTCTGCCGTGAAGCCGTAATGTGTAAGCATTACTGTGTTTCGGTATGAAAGGAGCCGTAGCTAGTGAAATTACAGGGCAAATGAGATTTAATAGCTTATGTCTCAAAGTGACGAGCGTAATTCTAGTGCCGCTCAGAATTTTTGGGTTTTTCAAGAATCCTGAGTGGCACTGCATTGTAATGATCAGGGCGTATCAATTAACAACAGCTGAACATCCTGCTCGTCTCGTCCCTTATTTTCATTAAAAAAAAACAGAGTATTTTGATTCATAATGCTGTAAAAAGTGCTCTGATTTGTCGACAAAATATAAAAACGTCAGCATGAATGATTACGTGTACATATCGATATATTATTTGAGTGTATGTATTTGTGTGCGTGTGTAAGATCGTTCAAATTTTTCCATTTCCATCAAATTTTTATTTCGTTGGGTCAGGAAAGAAAGGAACATTGGTTTCTGCCACTGATTCTTCCGTTATAGTATAAGTCAGCAGTGGAAAGTGGTTCTCGTTGGCATATTAGAAAGAATTTATCAAATTATTCGTTATTTATCTAAATGTTATGAGTTATATTAAAAGTTAATTCTGTTGAGATTTGCTACTTTTCCTACTCGATTGCTTTGTGCGTAAATTAATTACTTTTTACTTTTGATATAACTTAGGTTTTCTCAGTAAGTGTACTGTTAATACTCATGAGAAATAAAGATTTACAAAATCAAAAACCAAAAAAAAAAAGATTTGTAATTTACATGCAGAATGGGCCTAAGGCCTGCCCGCACAACATCAAGATGGGGTTATACTCGTCTACCACCGTAGAGTCGGCCTCAGCCGGACTGCCGACCGAACTACCGGGTAAATCGGTAGCGTTCCCAAAAGTAACAGTATCAACTTCGTTTATTCATAGACGATATATATGACGACCTGCATAGCCGAGTGGTTACCGATCCTACCTATTAAGCTAGAGGTCCCGGGTTCGAATCACGGTAGGTGTAAGCATTTATATGATGAATATGAATTTTGTTTCCGAGTCGTGGATGTTTATTTGTATGTTTATATATACTAATGTATGTTTTAGTAAGTATATCGTATTAAATATATCGTTGTCTTGTATCCCATAACACAGGCTATATATGCCTAATTTGGGGCAAGATAATTTGTGTAAAAAGTGTGTGTGTTAATATTATCTATATATATAAAAATGAATTGCTGTTCGTTAGTCTCGCTAAAACTCGAGAACGGTTGGACCGATTTGGCTAATTTTGGTCTTGAATTATTTGTGGGAGTCCAGAGAAGGTTTAAAAGGTGAATAAATAGGAAAATGCTGCTAAATTAAATAGAAACAATAAATTTGTTTTTCCTTTGATGTGTCTATACATAATTTCTATGAGAGAATTTATTGACACACGGTTTGACAGTTCTGCTGTGAAACAATTTCATTACGACAACAGGGTGCATATTTTACGAAGTAATTTTTCATGTTATGATATATTATTGACAAATTCATATAAAAACATTATTTTATTTATTATATACAGAACAACGTCTGTCGGGTCAACTAGTTATTAATATTATTCAGTACGTAGCTAGTGTCACCAGCAGCAGATTTTTTGACATTGTCGCGAATTGAGGCGAGCCAAATGACACTATAGATTCAGGAACATTGATGCAGTGGCACACAATGCTTTTTCTACAACTGTCAAATAAATAAATGTATTTATTTGTAATAAAAGTGAAATTTGAGATAAATTACTAAATGACTAAAAACAGGTTTATGGCCTTTATGTGGCACAAAAAAGACAATGATATGACTATTACTATCAAAAAGCTTTAAGTGTATATTATTTGTAGCTAATGCCATGAAACTATTTAAAAAGTTTTCGTTGTATATTGGACTCGTTTGTAATAATCATTTCAAAATGACTTGACGGAATGAATAGTTTTGTATTATATTTTGAGAGTTTGTATTGAATAAATTTAAATAAAATACTTTTAAAGGATTAAAACGCGTGTAATTGTAACTGTTTTTACATTACATTTTTATTTTAGTTAACCCGACGTTTCAAGACCTTTCCAGATCTCGTTTTCAGGGGGACTGATGATTACACGCGTTTTAATCCCTTACAAGTGTTTTATTTAAATGTGTAACACTCGTGTTAATCAAAGAAAATACTTGAATATCGAATTCGCGGACATCTCGCTCTTAATAGTGATTCTCATTATTATAACACTAGAAATAAGGGATTGCTTGTAACTAATTCTGGTAGGCTTCATAAGATACATAATAGCTTTAAGGGTAAACACTTCTATAATAAAGTCCCAGCCACTGTTCAGGCATTATCTATAAATAAATTTAAATGTTTTATAAAAAATGGCTCTGTCGTAAATCCTATTACTCCACTGCTGAATATCTAAATGATCGGACAGCCTGGGACTAGATTGTGATTATTTTATAGCGATAGAAATGATTGTACAATATTGTATATTTTTATTGAAAAGAACGCAAAAAAAGAATGCTGGGAGAGTTTCTTGCGCCGCTTCTTCTCTCTCAGAGTGCCACTTGTTTCCGAAGCGGTAGTAGTATCTAGAAGTTATTAGAAATGACATCAAAAAGAATTCTAAAGGAATCAATTTTGAGAAAATAAATGCCTTTTATGCCTCTGCCTAAAGGCAGGCTTCCTCTGGGAAGCACTTTACAACAGGTGGTGCGTTAATTTGTATTACTTTTCCATATAAATCAGTAAACAAAACAAAAATCTAAATGTTTTGAGTTTTCTTTAGCATTAATTCTCCCAATATTTGCCCTTAAACAATTCGACTCGTGTTTCTGACCCTGACAGACTGAAGTTTGAGTCTCGTGCCAGAGATTGGCGAGTCAACATCTCCTGAGGATGCCTCGAGTAGAGGTGAAACACGTGTAGAGGAGAAACACTAAAGAAAACTCAAAATATTTCGATAATTATGGATTTCTGCAAAGTAACGCCTACTTCAATAAATTTTCTTAATACAAAAGTATTTAAAAGAACTCATTGGCTTAGTTCAGTGAGTACTTTTCAACTGAATCAGTCTTACTGCCATTGAGTGCATTAATATTATATCAAGATGCCTGAAGCAAAAGTAAATAAAATGAATTAAATATTACCACTTCACTTGAAGCACTACAAATTTAAAATAGAAAAACAGTCGAATAACAGATTCACTTATGAATTCAAATGGACAGTTGTTTCTACTTTGCATAGAAAGCTCGTTTAACTGAGTTTATTTAGAGCGTTAACTGGCTGAGTTGCTTCCAGTTTCACATTAACTGCTAATTTCTGAAACTTTTAAATGGACTGACTTGAACATTCAGCGACATTTTATGCTAAATTGTATGCAGTTCGAAAAATAAACATAAAAATAGAAACGGTTTGCAGCTTCTTGTTTATACTTTGAATGGAGATAGTTACTTAGCAATCAACGACTAAGCCTTCCTCTAATTTATGGGTTAAGGTTTTCATGAGGAATAAAGGTTTTTTAAGGAGCTTTCTTCCACATACTACAAAGTTGTGGAAAGCTTACTTCAGCAGTGTTTCTGGGACGATACGACATGGGTAAAAAGACAGTGATTAAAGTGTGCTTACAATGTCTTTAAGCACACTTTTGCCGTTCCGATATCAGACTGGGAATGATATATCCTTATATGTGTAAAGAAGATCAATAAAGAGCATAATAAATAATATATTGGGAAAATATAACTGAAAAAAAAAACTTAATATTTGAATTTATTATCACATAATTAAATTGTAGCTTTCACTCCTCTAAATACACCAGAAATAACGTATCACCAAATAGCTTCATAAATTTTTGGAAGATTATCTGATTGCGCTTTTATAAATCCACTTTCAGTCATTGTAAACAATAATATTACAAATCATTTAATAATAAAAAAACAAGATAAAATATAACATATTGCTAATCATCGAATATAATATCTAGCAACCACGGATAATATAAAGTTAATAAACTAATCTGTATGCTAGCAACCATACCAGTGATTATAATAAATAATAATAAATTTCGTTTATTTCAAAGATTAAATATACATTTTTTAGTGGTTGAGACTTCTTAGTAAGTTGTCTTAGGACACTTGTATTGGGAATATCTCGCAACTTCCTTAGCAGATAA
>CATIXQ010000016.1:2846910-2868781 GCA_949711755.1 Leptidea juvernica | reverse complement strand
ACTTTGTTCGTGTGTCTTTTATAATATCACTCTTTTTGTACTGTTTTACACTAATTAACTGTTAAATTAACTATAACACACACACACACAGTTGTTTTGTTCGTTTTAATCTTCTTACTATATCAGTATTTTCAAAGAGCAGGATGGCCTATACATTCACGTGATGATGAAGTCTATGTTGATTAGCTTCAGTGTATTTTTGTATAACTCGATGTTAAGGTACCGATGGAGATGCCTGTTTCGAATGTATCAAGATGCGTTCACAATTTACCTTAAATTTTATTCTGGAAGCGTTGTGTGATTTGAATATTAGTTTGTTTGGTACAGCCCCACAGTTGGATCCCATAAGTCCATACGGGCATAAGGACTTGCTTGAAGGAAAATAATTTATTTTGTACTGACATAATTTGTCAGTTTTTTAAAAGAATTTCTAATTGTTCTCTTTTTTCTTGACTGCGAGCGTTCCACCGTAGAGCTTTTTTCTGATTTGGCAGTATTCTCGTATGCTTCAATTTTATTATTAATGTAAATTGGCACATAATCTGGTTTCTTATTACTAAAGTTTCAATTAATAGTTTATTTTCATTAAGTTTTACTGTTCACTTTTTGTCCACTTAACTACTTGGCTTAACGCTATTGGAACTTACTCTGCTGCCTCTTTATGATTACTTCCCACGCTCATTAGAGCAGTATCATAAGCAAACGTCGCAATATCGATATTTTATATTTCAGTCATTTTTATATAGTAGGTACAGGATGGGACTTAAAACACTTCCCTGAGGCACTCCAGCTTTTATCTCCATAATTTTTGAACAGATATCCTTACCTCGAATCCTAAAAACATATCAATTGGTAATATAAGATTCAAGAATATCTACAAATGTTTTTGGTATAGCCATTCTTAGCTGGTAAATAAGCCCTTCATGACAAACCTTATAAAAAGCGTGCGCCACATCTAGAAATATTGTAGAGCAAACCTCAATGTTTTTTTTTCTATAATAGTGGAAATTCTATGCAATTGATATGATTTGATTGATTGATTGATATGGTTGAGTGTTTTTCTCGGAAATCAAACTGGTGCTCAGGAATCAGATTTTTAATATCTATTGTAGCCGGTTAAGTAGCAACTTCAAACAAAAAGTTTGGATATTACAGGAAGCAGGGAAATTGACCTGTTTGATTGAGTGGTATTCCTGGTTTTGCAATTATGATGACTTCAGCAACTTTTCAACTTTTTGTTATCAAGTCAAAAAATTAATGTGAGTAATCAAATTAATAAATGAATATGTAAATCTTAAATAATATAAATTCTTTATTTAAAAAGCATTACAGTGAATAAGACCTAGTTAAAATTGGATATCCCTTGAGAACAATATCAGCTCTTCACTTTGTTAATCAAAAACCTAACTATGCCGTTGAGACTCGATGTAGACGGTAGATCTTAAGTGAATTAGATTTTAGCAAAATAACATAATTTTATAAAGTACCCAATAAAAGCACGAACGAATATCTTTAATAATTATACAAAAAAGAAAATCTAGATGCTTTAGTTATCTATCTGGTAGGAAGGCAAATTTACTTTTCAACAAATATTGAATTTATTAATTTTGGCGTAAATATTTTGCCTTAAAACCAGATGTGTCGTCGCAATGCAAATTTATGTCTTATCTCGACAATACGACCGCAGCGAAGGTAAGACTATTTTGAATACAAACCTATGCAATACATTCATAAGAAACTTACTAAGACTTGGTATGACACATGTCCACCATCCTCATATCTGTATAAATACTAGCTGTTCCAGCAAACGTTGTATTGCCATATTATAAAGTAATAAAAAAAATACAAAAATTAAAATTTTTGGGGCATTAAAAATAGATGACAACTGATTCTCAGATGTACCAAATATATCGTACATAAAATCGCGATACAAAATTATGTGTAGATCGTAGACAGGAGAAAATTGTTTGTCATAAATAAAATTTAGAGGTGAGTCACCCTTATCACTTAGGGGTATGAAAATAGATGATGGCCGATTCTCAGCCCTGGAGGAGTTTGATAACAAACACCGCGACACGAGAATTTTATAATATATATAATATATAAAGCACAAAAACGGAATTTTTATTTCTCAGCAACCACTAAAGGCACAGACCCTAATAATATATCGTAATATTAGTAGCTATTCAGTTTCAAACATTTCCCATAGAGTTACATTGAAAATCAGGTTTCACGGGGGTCAATAGCAAATTATATATCTCTACTTCACTCAACGTAACAAATATAAATTTATTATGCCTACTACTCGCTTAAGTCGTCTTAGTAAATCTCTCTCTTTGTGGGGCGATGTATATGCTTTACCAACAATATCCCAGAAAATGTTCAAAACAAATATTTGATAAAATTCAAAAGAATTGTTGTCAGTGAAATTTTGGTGGATGGTATTAAAATTTATTCTAAAAACATCCCTTTTGGTTTTATTTCCAAGAATATAATTATTAGTAAAAGTGCGTTAAATACTACCACAATTAATTCAAATTCAAATATTACCATTTACTGAATGTTAAAAATGACTTTTTTTATTATGTAAACATAACAAACTTAGATAATTTATACTTCTAGATAGACTGAGAGCTGTGAACACGTCGAAAAAATAACGATGAATGGTTAACCACTATTTGCAGCAATAAACCTGGCCTGTTGTCCTGCGTTTCTTAACAGCAAGAGGCTCTATTTAGACATTTAAATGATTTAAGATGATAAACAGAACAGCTATCAGTTAATTAAAGTACTTAATTTTAAACTTCTTGTATTTATCTTACCTTTGTCACTACAGAATTACATAACAGGGAGAAGTAATTTTAAACTTTGAGTAACTTTACTTTGTGTTTATTAATAAAACAGATTATAAATTGCTCAAAACCATTATCAAAGTAAAACAAAACTTCAACATACATACATATAAATAAAATTGGAGTGTCTGTTTGTAATATTGAATATATATATACGGTACATAGACCAAAATAACATTTTTTTACAATTTTTGTCTGTCTATCTGTCTGGTTGTTCCGGCTAATCTCTGAAATGGCTGGACGATGAATAGCCGATGTCAACAGAGTAACTTATTCTACGTTTTTTATGAAAAATTCTTTTATTTTAGAAACATAAATTAATGTTGCAATGTCCAAGAAACGGTCTAACTCTTAGAAATAATTTATATGGTTCAGCTAGTATATATATATATGAGGCTCTATGTATATATTTTGTTAAAGTTCAAACGGATAAATCTTAACATTAATTAACAGAGTCCCTTCAGCTGGAATCCTTTGTTGGAAGTCTCGAGGTATTTGTAATTGTCTTTGTAGACCCGATCTGACCAACTTGGTGTTGTTCTTAGAAATACTAATTTCGTGAATAGGGTAACCAACGAGTAATCTGTCCATCTGTCAGACAGCGTACTTTATCCAATGACATTCTATACATATAGATAAATCACGTCGTATAAAAATACAGCCGAAATATGGAACTAGCCACAAATTACACCATAACAAGCATCGACTGCTGTATCCATACATTTACCAGAGGGAGGCTCCATTTTCTTCTTCTTGGTCTGGCCTTTTCCCATTTTATTTGGGGTCGGCCCTCCGTATCATGTGTCTCCAGGTGGCTCGGTCCTGGGTAGTCTCTTTGTTTATGTGGGCTTCTTTCAGGTTCTTATTTACTATAGACATCCATGTGATTCGGGGTCTTCCTTGTCCTCGAGGTTTAGTTACTATATCTAACACTTTTCTGCTCATGTGGTTGTATGGTCGCCTCATAACATGTCCGTACCACCGCAGACGGCTCTGCTGCAGTTTTTCTGGGATACTTTAAAGGTGCCTCTTATGTGTATGTTTCTGACCTGATCCAGCATATCTACACCACCTGCCCACATGAGCATCTTCATCTCTGCGCAGTGCAATTGATGTTCGTGCTGCTTTTTGAGTGGCCAGCATTCGGCTCCGAATGTCATAGCCGGTCGGACGGCTTTTTAAAATATTTTCAGTTGAGTTTCTTTGTTTCCTCTTCCTCAAGCAAATTAAAATATAACTTTTGTAACGACATGACGTCTTCCTTTCGTAGATATCAGTTGACTGATTTCAAGCTCTAACAGCTCAAATCTTCGCTATGCAGAGCGAACATCTCTTCCCCCCTACACATCTCCTTTCCGCTTTGGTGGAAATAACCTGATCGCTTTGCGGATAATCTCCTCTTGTTTCCTCTTCTCTCCGGGCCTAAGGAGAAAAGTGTGCTAACTTTGTATTTATGCACACTTTTGCCGTTCCGCTATCAGACTGCGAATGATATAATATCTATTGTTTTAGAATAGTGTTTTTGAAGTCGGCTGTTTTTTGGATTTTTTTTTATATCTTGACTTTTAGTGAATTTGAAGTACAGTAACTAACAATTTGCCTAAATATGTGTAGATATACTAAATTTTTCAATGCAGCAATAAACGTAATCGCTTTGCAATTTGATTACAGACAGAAATTCTGCCACAGATTACTGTAAGTCATTAAGGAGTTCCATTGATATCATCGATCATCATATTCGACTACGACAATTACATGACCATAACTACGTTACGGTAGATGACCTAAATATCCTACTAGCATATAAAAGATTCGGCCGAGAATTGTTAATTTGCACCCAAGAATTGAAGAGTTCCGTTACTTTGTCATGGATTCCATAAATAGAACCCAACGAACTCTCACCAAACTACCTTTGAAGTATATCCTTTCCAATAAAAAAAAAAAACATTGAAATGGGTTAGCGCGATATTGAGTTATTCGTAAATTTGTCGTCGATATACGTATAGCAAATTTAAGACTTTTAAGGTTTTCTCATGGATGCCATTGTCAGATCTGGACCAAATTTCAATGGGTCCACACGGGAAGTACCGGATTTTAAATAAAAATAATTATCAAATTTAGTTCACCCAGTCGAAAGTTTTGAGGTAACAAACATAAGAAAAAAAAACATACCGACGAATTGAGAACCTCCTCCGTTTTTGAAGTCATTTAAAAAGAACATTTGCCAGTCCGACTCGCACTATTTTTTTTTTATATTTCTAATTAACAACAAATAATTTCATATTAATGCAAACATGCTCTTCTTATAATTTAAACGTATAAAGTTCCCGCTGTTCAATTATATTACGATATATATTCTTCTATTCCGACCCCCGCGCGTTGAAACAGGGATGGAACCTTGTCACATTAACATCTGCGTTACGTCACTAGCAGTCACCTCTATATAAACGGTTACTTTAATTAATGATTCTTAAGTGTATGTCTGGAAGTGACGTACCAATGACATCACTAAAATAGCGGACTATCCTGTTTTATTTTTCACTGCTATTCACTACACCTAAACTTTCATTTATTGGATATTTTCCACGAGGTCAAATTATTTCACCAGTGTTAAAACGCGTGTGTTAATTGAACACATTTAATTTTTAACCCCCTTATTCATAATGGTCCGATAACTTTAAACAGCCGCTAAGGAGTGTTTTTTCTCATTCTGACTTAGGTCAATAGAAGAAGACAGAGTGAGAATTAGCAATGCTTTAAGTTAGCAGACTACTATGAATAAGGGGGTAAAACTTTAGAAGATTTTGTAAAATTAAATTTATATGTTATCGTTTCAGGTGATTGGATAAATCTTGGCACGAAACCGTCTTCGAAGTTTTGGTAAGTGCAACACATATATATATTTCATTTTATTAAATAACATTTACATTGACTTACTGATCTTGCAAGTGTTAAAAAATATTAATAGTATATTTATGTATTTTATCATATGTACATATGCCACAATACAAGTATTTAAATATCTTATTTCATATTTATGTACATATTAAAACATAACATAATCAGGCTTTATACTAAAACACGGAAAATTCAGACCTTCATAACACTCATACAAAATAATTAGAATATTTATTATTTTATGACAGAGTCGCGGTATACGTGTAGTATAGGTACCGCGACTAAATAATCGGAAATTCTGCGGGTAGGCAAAATATTTTGGTCATATGATATTAACTAAATACTTTAATGTCATTCAATTTTTTACCATTGAATGTATGAGCTCATGCATCTCCTAACAGTAATTTATATATGTAACTAGTTGACCCGACAGACGTTGTTCTGTATATAACAAATAAAATAATGTTTTTTTTATGAATTAGTCAATAATATATCATAACATCGAGAATTATTCCTTAAAATATGCTCCCATATGTTGTTGTAATGAAATTGTTTTACAGCAGAACTGTCAAACCGTGCGTCAATAAATTCTCTCTTAGAAAATATGTCCATACTAAACAAATATCAGACGGGTGACACATCAAAGGAAAAACAAAATTGTTGTTTCTATTTAATTTAAACACTTTCATATTTATTCACCTTTTAAACCTTCTCTGGACTTCCAAAAATAATTCAAGACCAAATTTAGCCAAATCGGTCCTGCCGTTCTCGAGTTTTAGCGAGACAAACGAACAGCAATTCATTTTTATATATATAGATATTGTTTATTATTAATAATTATATTATGTTTAATGTTAATAATTAATTTCTTAGGTATTTTAATTTTTCGTATTTTATTGTGTGATTAACTGATTATATTATATTATCAGTGTTCTTATATGTGTTTTATAATTTATATTCTCCTTCTAAGTACATACTTAGAAGGAGAACATTTTTTCACCAGTTACATGTGTGTCGTGTTTTTCTGAACAATGTCTGTAGGACCGTACCGTACACATACTCATACGCTAATCGTGTACGAGTATTTTTTTTACTAACCTTGCCGTGATGAACTTTTAGGCTTCAGTTCCAAGTCTTAGTCTTTATTTTAGTTTCTTCATAGTCTTACCGACTAAGAGCCCTTTGTTGGGGCTGACTTTATCCCAATGATCGTTTCGTAACGGACCGTGAAGGCTTAGTGTCATTCAGCATGCACAAAATAAAGTGCTCACCATGCTTAAAATAGTTATCCCTTCAAACATACAAACGGACACGCATATATATTAATGTAAAAAAAATGTTAGAAACAATTTCATGATTAAAATCAGGGCCATAAAAATACGTCAAACGAGATTAGGATACTTATTAAACCTATAAATCTTTGAAACAAATTCACTTTCCGCCAACCCAAAAACCTTAGCCAAGGATTTATTTTAAGCACACAACATTTCTGGACAAAAGATAACATTATTTAGTATGTTAGAGGTCGGTATATATCAAAAAGTAACCCTTTACCTCAATTCATTTAGACGTGTATTATGAGCCCTTCTCAAACTGTAGGTACTTTCTGTATGGGTACTTTCCCTTAAATCATTTATTGAATGTTGTAGCTTATTTTCTTTTGTAAATCTAGTTACTAAGCTTTAGTGATATATTATGAGAATACCTTTTATGACAATAATTGTTTTTATAAATAAATAAAAAAAATTGTGTGTGTGCAAGTCACACACGGTAGAAGGGAAACTTTTGAAAACTTCCTGATTAAAAATATTAATTGAAAAGTATTAAAAAAATTAACAGTCCCTTCATGTAAGCTGTGCATTAATAAATACATGAAAAAAATAAGCATTATTGAAAACAATTCAAATTTCATCATTTTCAATACTTTTCAATGAGTATTTTAAATCACTGTAGGCTACGAGAGATTGATATGGAAGTAGAGTATCAGGAGTATCAGGATAAATGTAACGTTTACTATTTTTCACCAATCTTAAAAATTATTATTATTTCCATGTAAGCAATTATTATTATACATATCACATATTCTCCAGCTTTACAAACCTCATATACGTCGCTTGAGGCATATATTATATTTCCACCTCTATCTCATGAGCTTACAATTTGTGGTACTCAGACTTACAAATCACAGCTGTTAACAAGTCGATGCAACCCTTGCATTTTAAATGGTGACATATATCCAACTATTTGCTATAGGACTTGCAGATGATTGAAAATAATTACTCTGCGGTCGTTAAATGATATTTCACGAGAGTTTTATACGCTTGCTTTTAATGTCGCAAAGAAGTCAATTAATCTATGACACTTTCGTTTTATAATGATTAATTTCACATTTAATTGGCAGTTTAAAACTTATCACTAAGTATCAGTTCAAAAAGTGCTGTTTTGTCTGTCGCAACGATAGGATTTATTTTTTTCATTTTAAAAGTTCTTTATTTGAGTAAAATATATAGGAAGTACATTACTTTACACTGTGAAAGAAATAAAAATCTTAAATTTTGTACATTTTAACGGCGATATTGCCTTATAGAAACGATGTGGTCAGTGTTTATGTTTTCACATCAGATATATGTAAAACTTGTAATATCGGGTGGCGCAGAATGAGCTTTAAGGTTTGAATTCTTTATAGCTTTTTTAATTATTATTCTTTCTTTGATTTTTTTTCAGCATTTTGTGAAGAAGACTTGGATAATTAATTATGAATCATATCACGATCGAATAAATTTAAAAAATAATTGAAATTTTATTTATCAAACCATTCACAATTTGGTAATGAGCGATGAAGCCCATTTCCTATTAATTGGGTATGTCAACAAACAAAACTGCAGGATTGGGCTACGGGGAATCCAAGAGCAGTTCTTCAGCGAGAATCATACCCACTTAAGTGTACTGTTTGGTGCGGTGTATCCTTCGAAAGGATAATTGGCCTATATTTTTTTGAAAATGAAAGTGGTGTCTCAATCTCTGTGTGTGGTATCTTATCCCCTCTCAGCGGGGGTGCATATCAAAATTTTGTTAGGTGAGCTGTGGAAAACCATCCAAACTTTGGTTTCAACAAGATGGAGCCACAGCACACACTGCAGGTGCCTCAATGGCTTTGTTTAGGGACATATTCGGCGAACGCATTATTTCGCGCATAAGCGGTTTTGACTGGCCTCCACGTTCACCAGATTTATTAGCTCCTGGCAGTTTTCTTTTGGGATATTTGAAAGAAAGAGTGTTCGTTAACAAACCAAGAACCACACTCCAACTAAAAACCAACATTCGAAATGAAATCATGGCCATTACTTCCAAAATTTTGCGAAACTGAATCTACCTAATAAGTGTTCATTTAAATTCACCATTGTAGCTTCCCTTTCAATGTGTATGTTTAGTCCTTTAAGATCTCAAAAACAAAGCCTTTGCGGACAGTATTTTTTGAGTCAGGTCAGCCAAAGTAGGTTTGTAACTACATACATAGTTAAAGGTGAGATGTGCTTGTGTCGAACCCGCGACGTGAGAAGGCGAGAGATGGGCCGCGGCGGGAGGACACCGATTCTTATAATAGCAATAATCGTAACTAGAATTAGATTAATTAATTAGATTGTATAAAAATACGCAATTATTTTTATACTTTTTAGTGCATATTATATGTATTACTTTGGAATATTATTTTTGAAATCGGTTGTTTTTTTGTTATTTTTTTATAGATAATAGTAACTTAGTACTTCTATGCACGTACTGTCACGGTTTATTTCTTTGCAAACCTCGAGATAATTGAACAAGAACAATATGACCAAAGTCTGTTTTTTTTAATCTGAAAGAAATCGTTGTCGATGAAACCTCCCTGCCGGCTTATTTTTTTTACAAATATTTCAGCCAATTTACAGGAACCATTTAATATTTAATTACAAAAAACAATTATTAATAAACAGTTAAAACGACATTATTGTGTAACATTAATAAGGAAACCTTATACTTGATATACTTGAAAGGATGCATGAAATTTTAGCAAGATAAACAGGTGCTCACATACCATGAAAATTGGTGTCACATGTCAATTTTGTGCCAACGAATATAAGATATGTTATTATGTCAAAAAGTGAATAATAGGTTTTATTGCTACAACATTCATTTTACGTATATAACGACGTCGGAACAACTCAATATTTATTTATTTGGAAACAAATACAGATACATCCTTAAACATAAAGTAGATATAGTAAAAATATGGTCACATGGATGTCTCCTTAAACAGATTCACTAATCACACTTAATATTTAAATTTACACTTAAATTAAACTGAGTAGCAAACAACCAGTTACCAAATAAATCTAACATAATGCTGTTGTAGACATTGTTACAATTTAGAAGAAATTTCGTTTCTACTCTGTTTGTAGTCTCAATAGTCTCTCTATCTAAATAAACAACCAACCGACTTGAAAAAGAAGAATTCATCATCTTGTTAGTATTTTGTTTGGGATTTTTACCTCAGAACTCTATCAATTTTGACGACCTATAGTCCATTGGTTAGTGACCCTGCCTTAAGTGAGCATGAGGTTCCGGGTTCGGATCCTGGTAGCTGCAAACATGTATATGATGCATACGGATGTTTGTTTCTGAGTCATGAATGTTTATATGTATATATAAAAGTGTATCGTATTAAATATATCGTTGCTTCCACCCATAGTACAGGCCTATACCTATACCATAGCATACCTAGTTTGGGGCACGAGGATATTTTGTGTAAAAATGTGTCAATATTATATTATTTGTATTTTTTTAATTTTATTTTGAAGTTGGTGTGAATTTACTATAAGACGATGTCTTATATATTTCATATAGGTAAGCATTACAAATTGTTTTAATTATTTATTCGTAACTCGGCTCCAATTTTAAAGTCTCGCAAAAAATATTTATTAATCCGGCTTTACTCACGTTTGATCGCTGTCAGTAACGACTAGTTTCGGACCATTCGGAGGTCCTTCATCAGAGTAAGTGTGGTGGGTTCGACCGATGAAACCATTAAAAAAATATCCACAAATACTTTTATATTATTGTTTTTACACTTTCTAACAACGCACAACGGCATTTTTAAAATATTTTATTGCGACGCAAACTGATCAGTCACAGACGATGGCAAATCTCATAATGGCGGCTGATCGGCTTTATTTAGTGTAAGTGTATGCGTGGGGCTATGTATTTACACGTTTACCGGCGTGTTTTGGTGCCTCACTGTTATGTAAGGTGACACGGAAGTCAATTTATGTTTTGTCACCATTTTTTACTCTTTTTACTAACTTTATTACTCCATAATATTTTAAGTAATTTCATCCTGAAATTCAGCTTTTTCTTATGGAAGAGGTCCCCTGGTGTTAAGTGATCACCGCCGCCCACATTCTCTTGCAACACCAGAGGAATCTTTGCGAGGAACAGGTGCGCTGCCGGCCTTTAAGGAAGGTGTATAAGCTTTTTTTGTAGGTACCTTGTACTAGCTCGCTCTTAAAGCGTGTTTCCTTAGTTCTACATTATAATTTAATTTTTCCATTGTTTTACATTAAACAGCAAAAAACTTACCAACAATTATTTATTTAGTCAATTTCTTTTTTATCCTTTTATTTTTGCTGGGCACATAAGGCTTTTTTTATTATTATTATTATAAGTCACCAATACGTGAATTAGTAAATCGGATTACTAAGGCTGAGATCTATTGAGAATACTTAAACTTTGCTCAGACTTTACTTACGGCACCAGTGGGAGGCTCCTTTGCACCGGATGCCAGCTAGATTATGGGTACCACAACGGCGTGTATTTCTGCCGTGAAGCAGTTATGCGTAAGAATTTCTGTGATTCGGTCAGAAGGTAGCTAGTGAAATTACTGGGCAAATGTGACTTGACATTTATAGTTATACTTGTAGTGCAGCTCAGAATGTTTGGATTTTTAAATAATCTTGAGCGGCGCTGCATTGTAATGGGCAGGGTATATCAATAACCATCAGCTGAACGTCCTGCTCGTATCGACCTTATTTTCATAAAAACAAAAAAAAAACAAAAAAAAAATATCGAATTTTCGAATTTGACTTTTGCATTGAACTGTCTTAGCTTAAGCTCAGTATAATTTCAGCTGTCAAATGTCAGTATATATGAAATTAAACATTATACTCAGCTTACACTTAGCTATGTTTTACGTAAGTAAAGTCTGAGAAAAATCTAAGTACCCTCTAATAGATCTCAGCTTTCTTGTTCATGTTCTTTGTTAGATAATTTTCAATGTAACATCTGACATAAGGTTACAAAAGTTAAGATAAATCATCTGTGATATAATGGATGCTGAATTATAATACAATTTTTATAAAATACTAGTTGACCCAGCACACGTTGTTTTGCCATATAAAGTAATAAGAAAATTAATAATTAAAATTTATGGGGTATAAAAAATAGATGACGACCGATTCTCAGACTATATAATATTCAGGTTATATAGTTATTTTATAATTATCTAGGCTAATCATTTACGGCTGTGCAAAATGGATGTCATCGGGAAACAGCTGTTACATTTCTGAATGTTGGCCAAGAAGTGCTTAGTATCATTTAGAAAGAAATATATATAAAATCTAATTAGTTATTTATTTTAAATTATTATTTTAATTTTATTTTTGAACGGCGGGGGACACAAAAAGGAAAAACAAAATTTTTGTTTATATTAATTTTTTTCCGAGAATTTTCATATTTATTCACCTTTTAAACCTTCCCTGGACTTCCACAAATAATTCAACACCAAAATAAGCCAAATCGGTCCAGCCGTTCTCGAGTTTTAGCGAGACTAACGAACAGCAATTCATTTTTATATATATAGATTATGTTAAGCAAAATATGTGTTGCTCATATCATATCACGTAGAATCTCCGCTAAAATTCTAAGGACATATTTCATATTACGTAGCATTTTCCTTGCGGGTAAATTGTGTTATTTCGTTTCAACGTTGATCGGAATAATTAATGAGTTTATCATGTCATGTTCGTACCAAAGGTTACTTAAATTATGTTACTATAATATCTCCGGCTTATATGTAGGGTTGAGTATGATAGGAATTTAATAATAAAACATAATTAATATTTAATTTATAATCTGGGCTGTAGCCATCCTTGTTGAAGAGGACAACGTGGAAAGGATGATTAGATTCTATAGATTCCAATATTTATTAATATCTGAAGATTTTCTGCAAATTTGCGTGATAATTAATAAAATATTATTAGATTTTAAAATTATTAAAGGTATAGGTACCGTACCCTACTAGGTAGGTAATAAACCTTGTACCTTTGCCTCCAAGGCTTCGCTGGAAAATCTTTTAGTGCTACCAGTATACAGGAGGTTTGTAGTCGATCGGGGTGTCCATTTACGAGGTTGCTTAACATGTTACCCTAAAAACATTTAAAAAACCTAGTCCACAAATCGATATATCATTTCTTAGGTAGGTGCACCATACTATTTACTTATGGCCGTTTCGAATATTCAGTCTATCTCTTACTTGAGATAAAAATCGTTACTTTCGTTGACTTTTCTGTCCCAATAAACTTGTCTGTCAATCGGACGACGTATAGCTTATCAGCGATATAAAGTTTGTATGGAAATTGCAATTCACGCGTCCCAATATAAGGCGATAAGAATGACTTATCGGGTATATAGGGACAGCACCAGATTATTGACAGCTAATTACTGACAGTAGAAGGTAGTAATTTATCTCTATATGTAGATAGTGTATCGGGGACGGTCGTTAAATGACATTACATGCGGCAGTGTCTACTTTCAATAAATTTGAGCGAAGGACACAATGGCTCATCAATGCCTCAACTAGTATAGTGCTGCGGTTGAGAGCTGCCAGAGGTGCTTTTCCTACCGATTATAGTTAATAAATCGTTGTGTTACTTTGAATCAATTACTAATTTTGACAGACCTTACGACAAACATGTTTACTCCTTGCACAGACAGTTAATCAGTCTCTACAGGTTGATGTCTTTAGCACAACGTGGGCCGCGGTCTACAAGTAACGCTTTACTTGGAGCGCGAGGTGCCGAGTTAGTAGAACATTTTCCCTACTAGCGTCGATTCATCCGTTACGCACGCGCGAAGACGCATCTAGAAATGTCTACAATGCATCTAACGCACAAAATTTGCGATCGATGTTTTTTGTTTTTAGCTTCGTTATCATCAAATCTATATAAGGCACACGTAACTCCTGTGTCGTTTTTAATACCTTTTAATAATAAAACCACTAACTTTATAAATTTTATCATGAACATTACCCACACAAAAGAAAACAATGATATTTAAAAATATATAATATGCAATCCCGTATATTAATGTGTTCTTATTAATTCTGTTGCATGAAATATTTGACATTTCCGACACTTCAAACCGTTATTATAAAATTGTCAAAAATAAAGATATTAATTATCTGTTACCAATAACTGTACGAGAAAAAACAAAACTAAAAAAATATTCCACGGAAATATCAACGACTAACTTCATCGACTATTATCGTGTGCGCTCGTTCAATTCACACTTTTATTAATAAATCGGAAGGCAAACTTTACGTTGCATCCCGCACCTCTTCCCGCACTACTCACACTCCTCAGTAAAGAATGACTGCTACATTCGTACTATTTCAATAATAATTATAAGTATTTTTTAATATTTTTCATCTTGTTAATTTCTAGAACAAAAATATGACTGCATTTTTTTGGTAATCAAGAAGTTTGAATTTGAATTTAGCGATAAATTGTACCTACTAGTTAATAAAATTCTCGGAACGAGCATTGCATATTATAAAAATCTTTTTTTAAATCACTTTTTTAAAAGCAACTATTACAAATTTACTCCAATTTGGCAACATTGAGGTTTTATGAGAAGAAGTGGTTAAGAAACTCCTCTAAATCAAGAACTACACCTTCAGAATTTCAGAACGTATTTATACAGTCTGGTAGTGGTAATAAAAATACATCTCATACTTTAATAAATTGAAAATAATGAATAAAGCAATAGAGAATTTTATTCAATTCTTATTATTAAAGATTTTTTATAGTACTCTATGATATTGTAAGTAATAATAATATTCTTAAAGCAATAAAGATGCATTTACATTGTTCGTATTTGTTCCTAGCTAGGTCACAACAATAACTGAATTACATTGCCCTGACCTAGTGATGCACGATGTAATATTAATGTTTGAAACATGTTCATTATAATACAATAACCTTGTGTATGTATTACGATTGCATCTTAACGTATATATTTATATATTATTATTATGTATAAATTATAATATCCGGACGACCGAGCCTTGTTCGGATTTTTAAGAATGTACAAAACTTGAACAAAAAAAAAACTAATAGGACATCTGGATTCGAACCGGGGTCTTCTGCTTTCCGGATCACCCAATGTCCCATCTGAGCTATAATAGTCTTGTATATAGTGGCGAAATTTACCTTTGTATTCTAATGTTATTGTAGCTGTTTCTCATTCAAACATGGATAAAACCATTTTTTTTAAATTGAAACCTAGCTAGATCGATTTATCACCCCCGAAATCCCCTGCATACTTAATTTTATGAAAATCGTTGGAGCCGTTTCCGAGATTCAGATTATATATATATATATACAAGAATTGCTCGTTTAAAGATATAAGATATACATTACTATATTTATATATTACTAGCTGACCCAGCAAACGTTGTATTGCCGATATTAAAATCGCGATGAAAAAGTAACTGTTGATCGTAGATGGCTGAAAATTTGAAGTATTATGTATTTTTTAATGCTGACTCATAATCAATTTTTAAAAAAATGTCAATAAAATTTAAAAAAAAAATCGTGTGGACCACCCATAACATTTAGGGGGATGAAAAATAGATGTTGTCCGATTCTCAGACCTACCCAATAAGCACTCAAAATTTCATGAGAATCGGAAAAGCCGTTTCGGAGGAGTTCAAAGTTTAACATCATGACACGAGAATTTTATATATTACATGTATAACCTATAGTTTAATTAAACTATTTAAATTACACATACCATAGAGAGAAAATACTACTTAGTATTGCCATAGTCGTCTAGGCCCGATCTTAATCTGCTGGATTATTTATTTATTTATTTATTTATTTATTAGAAAAGGCTTACCAACTAGACACACAATTAATATTATGACTACTTATAATACTAAATTTCTTATATTTATATTTGTATATCTACCTTATAGGTATGCACAGCGTTGCCTTCATTTATTATTGTAAGTTAAGTAATACTACTACAATATGTGTTTACTATTACTAAAAACTATAATTTTATACATCCAAATTATAAGGGTTCAAAAGCGTATTTTTTAAAATTCCAAATGTATTAAAATTTATATCTATACTACTATTACTATGGAATTTACTGTTATATATGATGTTATGATTTATGGTCAGTTTTGGAGAGTACCGCTTGCTCTAAACGCCATGATAATTTAGAGTCCCTAAAACAATCCGTACGATTAGTGAAGAATTTTTCCCATGGAAAGAGTGCGTGCTTCTATTGATAACTGGCCTCAACGTTTAAAGGACTGTATTGCCAATGGAGACCACTTCGAATAAGCTTTTTATATTTTAAATTGTTTTATATTTATGTATTAAACTAACACACTGTAAAAGTAATATATGTTATTTGCAATATAATTTTTTTATGATAAGGATTAATATCGTATTTGTGTAAACAGCTAATACATCACTGTTTTATAATTGCCAAATTTTTTAAGTATTCAAATTGATATAGGATGTTATGCTTAAGAGATAGACATATGCCATCACATACTTTTCTGTAGAACTATAGAAGATACATAATTCCACTACATATTATTTTGTTATATCTCAAAGGGCTTCGACAGTGTTTTCATTGAAATCTCCCAAAGGGCTTATTTTTTCCGACACCTCTAAGAAATATTTTTGATGTATACAAAAATGTATTCAAAAACATAACAAATTATATACTGCAAAACCTTCCCCAAGAACCAAGCTATCAATTGGTGTAATCAACACGAAAACAATGCAGTAGTTTTTGAGTTTATCGCGAACAGACAGACAAACAGACGTAACATACAGACAGACAGACATAAAAGACTATACAGTGTAGATACTGTAACTGCAAATGATAGTCCGTTATATATTTTTTTATGGAAGAGATGCAGAAACGACAAACGACCGTACATGTCACCTAATGTTAAGTGATTATTCTCTTGCTATACCAGAGGAATCTCAGGAGCGTTGCCGGAAAAGGCATACGAACTTAAAAAAAACGTACTTTTTTTGAAGTTACCCATGTCGTATCGCCCTCGAAACACCGCACAAGGAAGCCAATTCCACACCTTGACTGTACATGGAAGATGAAAACCGCACTGCGGAGAAACGGCTCTCATCCAGATGGTAGGATAATATCGTAATTTGTGGCGTATCGTTCGAAGGGGCAATTGGGTGGCAAGAATTGACGAATGGCAATTCGACCTTAATCAAGCTTGAAACATATTGAAACAACAGTACTGTTTGTATCCCTTCCCTACCGATACGAAATTCCTACGTAAGTTCTACTTGTTTATGAAGTCCCGGTTTCAAGTATTTACGCTTGTAACATAAACTCATTTCTCCTAGGTAATTGAAATGGGATCGCTTGTCAGAATCCCCAAGAGAACAGTTCACGGAAATGTTTACTGCGCTATTGTGTTCCGAAACAGTTTGTAATTACAATTCTGATTGAAATAACTTTGTAAATTCATCTATGTTGTCTTTCATTTGAATATTTGAATACGAGCTACTGCTGACAAGTTCGTTTATATTTACTTCTTTTTTATTTTTTTTTCTACACTGATTCAATAAAACTTAATATTATATTCAAAAGGTTATCCCACAAATAACATCCAAATTAGTGAAGCCGTTAAAGAGATTAGCGGGAACAAATTCATAGTCGAACAAACATAAATTGTTATAACTATTATTCTTAGATCATTAATACGTCTAAATAGACTATCAAAGCTGTGAAAACGTCGAAAAAAATTGAGTTTAGAATTAACCTCTATTTTGAGCAATGCACGCATATTAGCACAAAGTGTGATACAAATCGCGAGTGTAAGACGTAGCTTGTCACACTGTTCTAATATTCCTGGCCTGTTTTCATCGATTGTCTTACAGCAAGAGACTCTATGTAGACGTTTTAATTATTTGACATCTATTACTTTCAGTTTTGGTTGGTATGTTTATTAGAATGAAATGGTTTTGTCAGGCCAAATAGAAATACAATACAAAATGTTTATTTTCTTTAGCAAGTATGTAAATAAATCAATATTCGTGATTGGAGCCTCCTGTTAGAAGACTCCGCTCTTCCATAGCTTATTAATATTTATTACATTATTTATAGACAAGCAAACTCAAACTACTAAGAAGTATATCTATAAAGTATGTATAGTAAGAAATAAGGTGTGTAAGGTGTGTACATTGGGTGTGTTGTGAGTGATAAGTAAGGTGTGAGAGGTATTATGAAGTGTGTGTGAGTAAATGTGTATTTGTGATCAAATGAATGAAACTTGTATAAGTGTGTCTATAATAAAATGTTTGTGTTACTGTTAAATTAATATGATTGTGTTAAAAGTTCTTTAGTTTCTGTATAAGTGAGTGAATTTATCCAACTTACTAGCAATGTTTTTCATTCATAAATTTGTTTTGAATGGATATATATTTCCTTGTTTACCCTATTATAAAACATGGCTGAGAGCTATCCAGCCAGGTTATATGTTCACTATAGCGGAGCAAGAAATTTACAAGAAAGTAAGAGAAAAGCAAGGAATTTACCATAACAGTAGTAATAGGCTATACATGGTGATCTAATATCTAGTATTCATATTTCAAGATTTAAGAAACACAACTTTTGTTTGCTTTAGTTGTCATAAATAAGAAATTAATTATAATTAGTTAATATAAGGAAAGGAAAAGCTATAATTTTAACTATTTGGTCGATATATACTAAAATTGAATTTAAACCACACAGCTTTCAGATAGGCTTACATAGCTGTTAATTAACTATTAGTGAATGGAACCTTTCAAGTGTTTGAAGATTAGCTTTATAGCTGGAATGAATGAATTTCATATTCGTCAATTTGACGTGGAGCAATTTTTTTTTTATATTACCTATAGAAAGTAATGTAAATCATACATGGCAGATTGGCATCATACTGTGTAAACAATATGTTCTGTTTTTTTTTTAAGTGAAAACCCTCACTTCTAGGATTAATACACAAATAAAATTTGAAAAACAAAATTTTATGAACGATGCTCATTAGCTCAGTTGGTTAGAGCACCGGCACGGAACGACAGAGGTCGTGGGTTCGATTCCCGCATCGTTCATAAAATTTTGTTTTTCAAATTTTATTTGTGTATCATACTGTGTGGAAACAGAGAACTCATAACATATAGAGTTTCGATAACCGTTGAAATTATATCAGTTATTTATAGCAGGTATATTTGTCAGACAGAAGAGTGAATTTTTGTAATTCTGACGGAGCTAGGAGATGCTCACAATTAACTTAAACGAATATGTATGCCTTTCTGTTTATTTTTCTAGATCATTATAAAGATACTAAGTTAGTAAGAGAAGTAGATACAGATATGCAAAATAGACATAATATTTCAATTTTGTTGATGAGCAAAGCGATGCTTAAGGTTTTATTTTTTCCAAGTTACTTAAGACATGTTATGGCAAACGATGGTTAACAAATTTTCAATTTTTATCAAAATGCGTAAGTTACGATAAATTTTAGTGACTTTACTTATCCCTTAGATCATTTATACGTCTAGATAGCCTATTATGCGGTTATTGGCCAGATCGCCGGTCCATCTTGTGGGGGGCCTACCAACACTACGTCTTCCGGTACATGGTCGACATTCGAGGTCTTTACTGCCCTTACTGCCATCTGTCCGTCGAGCTATGTGCCCCGCCTACTGCCATTTCAGTTTCACATCCACCTGGGCTATGTCAGTCACTTTGGTTCTCCTACGGATCTTCTCATTTTTATATCATTTATCACAGTTTTAAGTTCTCATGCTGCGCCCATATTGCTATAATTAGGTATAAAAAAAATATTTCGACAGAGAGGGAGAAGAAATGGCATGGATGTATAATACGACACCTTCAAATACAATCGGCGTCGAAGAAAAATCTTGAGGATCTTTTCTTGTTCCAGATGGCACACTTTTTTTTTTAAAAACCCCTGTTAACCAGACCTTAAATTTTGTGGTCAATTATTTTTGTATTCAGACTTAATATAGTAATTAATACTTAAATATCCATTACAGAAGTAGGTTATTTTCGGTGACTATCATAAAACGTTGTTATATATTACCGGGACAATATTTACGGCAACCGCGTCGTGTTAATTATCAGTGCTTACTAAAAGCTTTTTAATGATGGAGAGTAACGACAGTAACAGAAATACCCAATTAGTAATTATGATGAATGTCTTTCTTACTCTGTGTTTTGTAAATACATCAACGATTTATCTACTTTCAATTATCAATATATTTCTTTCATTAGGAACACATTTTATAAAAGACTAAAGACTAAAGACGACTAAAATACTTTTAAAAAGAACGTTATGAAACCGAAACCATTTGATGTTTTAACGTTTACTTATAAATCAATCAACGCCGCGGGCGGCTGCATTCATGAAAAATTGTCACGTTCCGCTTGAGCCAAGCGTGCAAGCAAGAGCAAGGAACATGGGATAGAAAGGCACGATCGAACTAAGCATTCGGCTAGCGACACATCTTGTTATTTGATTATTAAAAAAAAGTACAATCGGTAGGCGAGTACAGTAATAATAGGTTATGTACAATTTTGACTAAAAAAAATTTCTTCGTCGGTGTCCTTCCGCCGCGACCCGCTCTCACCTCTCACCTCCTCACGACTCAAGCACAACTCACCTTATATGTGTTTCTATGTTTTCTTTTATAGAATAGGAGGACAAACGAGGTCACCTGGTGTTAAGTGATCACCGCCGCCCACATTCTCTTGCAACACCAGAGGAATCACAAGGAGCGTTGCAGGCCTTTAAGCCCCAATATTGAGGGATTGCCGAATAGGCTTAGTTCTGCAGCATATGCGGTTAAGAAAATTAGACGATTAACTGAGATAGATACGGCGAGATTAGTATACTTTAGTTACTTTCATAGTATTATGTCCTATGGTATATTGTTATGGGGCAGTGCGGCCGATCTTTGTGCTGCAGAAGAGGGCTATTCGCGCAATTTATAACCTAGGTCCTAAAGTCCTAGTCTTTAAATTTTTCTCTTATTGATTATAAGAGAAAAATTTAAAGAAATAAACATTTTGACTGTTGCTTCTCAATACATTTTTGATAATGTTTTGTATGTTCATAAGCACATTGAGGAATTTTCTAGAAACTGTGACATTCATAATGTTAACACGAGGAACAAACATAAACTTGTTATGCCTACTACTCGGTTGGGTCGAGTTAGTAAGTCTTTTGTTGGGCGATGTATATGCTTCTACAATATGATCCCAGAAAATGTACAAAACAAATGTGTTACGAAATTTAAAAGAATTGTTAAAAAACGTTTGTGTGGGAAAGGTTATTATAGCATAAACGATTTTCTTAATGACACCACGGACTGGGATTAAAGCGAACACCCTCAGGCTCTTTAATTATAAATGTTTATTGTACGATATTACATTGTAATCCATATTTTATATTAAAAAAAAAGTCCGCTGAGTTTCTAGCGCCCATTCTTCTCAGGTCTGAGGCAGTCTCTTTTGAATGGGTGGTAGATTTTGACGTTCAATAAGTGATTTAAAATCCTATTTTGAAAAAAAATATTTGAATTTGAATTTGAATAAGGAAGGTGTACGCGCTTTTTTTGAAGGTACCCATGTCGTATCGTCCCGGAAACACCGCACAAGGAAGCTTCCACAGATTTGTAGTACGAGGGAGAAAGCTCCTTGAAAACCGCACTGTGGAGGACCGCCACACATCCAGATGGTGGGGATGATAT